>ML403777.1:0-127106 GCA_005239525.1 Nicotiana knightiana | reverse complement strand
TAATTCTACACCGGACATCAAAACTTCATTCCGAACACAATCCTAAGTCCCAAATCACCTAACAAAGCTATACGATCCATAAAATCCGCATTCTGAGGTCGTTCACCAATAAGTCAACTCTCAGTTGACTTTCTCAACTTTTAGGCTACTTTAGGAGACTAAATGCCTCAATTCTCACCATGACCACTCCGAACCCAAACCAGCTGACCCAACACAACAAAAAGAATAGGCTAGCAATATATGACAAATGCAGAAATGGGGAAAACGAGGTAAATCTCACAGAACAACCGGCCGGGTCGTTACATTAGCGTCCCGAGCTCACCTCCCTTCCTTTCCACAGTTCATAGTTTTTTGTCTTTCGTACTTCAGACTTTTGTAGTAGCAAGTCACTTTATTGTACATTGTATTTACAATCCTAGATGCTCATGACAGTTGACTCCAGGTTTTGGGAAAGTGTATAAATTGTTCATTTGATTTTGCTGTTTTAAAATCTGCTAAATTTTGGGAAGTTATGAAATATTATGATAGTCTGTAATGGTTGGCTAGACTAGTTTCATGATAGGCGCCATCACGGTCGGCTTAGGATTTGGGGTCGTGACAATATCCTGTAGCCGGGGCTTCTGGAGGAGCAGTTCTTAGTCATTTGCTTAGTATACTCACAAATATTGCAGCAAAGTAAACTCCCTTTCCAAACATATTTTCTCTTTTCATGCGTTAAAACTCAAAAGATCATTTTTTTTTTATTTTGACGTGCAGTATGTTGGAAATTCATATTAGAATTGTCTAAAGTGCTAACTTAGGTACCAACCCTCTCAAAGTTCCATCTTGCAATCTTTAATTTAAGAGTCATCTAATAGTTATTGCATGGTTGCCATGTTTTGCCTCTTAGGTTTATCCAAGATCCTAATTAATTAGGTAATGACATGTTACCCAATAATTAACCAATTATCCACGTAATTAAAAATTATCTCAAATTACTTAAAATACTACTCACTTTTACCCCACTTTATACATCACGCCATTATGGTCATATGGTACCATATAAAATAAATACATATACTATTATTTTATTAAAATATCTATGTAAAAATACATATATTTCCTCAACTTATAATTTTCCTAATCTCATATAAAGAGTAAAAATTCTCGTATGCTTAATTCCTAAAATGGTAAAAAGATAACCTTCTTTTCTTGTGAGAAAATAATTTCTATCTTTACAATAAAGAAGATCTCATAAACTTTCTTATATTATGTGTGTAATTGAAGGTAGTAATATTAATAACTATATAAAATCATATTTTTTTCAACTTTTTTACAAATTAAGTTCCACTCAAATTACCATATAAATATATATATATATATAATGGTATCAAGGTTGTTAAACTTACGGGATGTAACATCCTTCTCCCCTTAGAACATTCGTCCTCGAATTTTAACTATTACAGATTTACAAATTTTCACTGGGGTCTCCTCTGTAACTTAAACTAAACCCAAAATTATATCTGAAGTCGCGACTATTCACAACTTTTTGTACTTGAGTATCTCGTATCTTTTTCACCTTTACCTTACTTAATTTTCAATCTCGCATCGTATCTTCTGTTTCTTTCATAATATCCCTTCCACATTACGCCTTAAAGCTCTATTATGATACCTTCACCTCTGGTGCTTACAAAAACTAGCGAAAGCTCCATACTGACTTCTTATGACTCAACTATATGGCACGATTTGGAAACAAAAGAAGGGTAACATTTCCTAAATTCCCTATAGCCTCTCAATTATAAATGTGGCGCGCAACATACCCATAAGTGAGACTCTACTAGGCACGGCTTTGTAAACTCTCTAGGATACGACCCGCTCTGATACCACTTTGTCAAGCCTCAAACTTTGGGAGGCATAGCTGGCACCCGGTGCCTAACTGGCCCGAGTGAACCACTTGGTAACTCAATTTGTTTTTCTAACTATCATGGGCAAACATGGCCACAACTCTTAATGTACAACTGTAAGTGGGCAACACTGTATCACTGAACCATTTTTCTTAAATGACATACTGTACAAAATGAACCTCTGTCAACAAAACCTCTAAGATTATTTGACATCAAATGAGACAGAGTACCGGCCTACCTACCCATAAGTCTGTAGCAAAATTCTAACTCGATGACTCATAGACTCGGCTGCACTCCAAATGAAGTGGAGTCTTACCGATCTTTCGCTGAATGCCAATCTCGTCTACTAAGAGGGCTCGTCAAAATAATTATCTATACCTGCAGGCATGAATGCAGCGTCCCCAACAAAAGGACGTTCGTACGACTAATGTATTGAGTATGTAAAGCAGAACTAAAACATAACCATAACTCAACCTTAATTAAAACATATAAGAATCAACCTGAATCTTTGAAGTGCCACCGTATATGCATATGTATCATACTTACATATATGTAATGCTTCTCTTTGCGACTATTATCCATATCATATGATGCATGACTGCCCAACTGATCAGTGGTAACTGCCCAACCGGTCGTAGCGCAGTGGTAACATGATTGCCCGACCGATCGTAGCTCGGTGGTAAATGTGTAACTTCCCAACCGGCCGTAGCTCGATGGTAACTGCATGACTGCCCAACCGACCGCATCTCGGTGGTAAATGAATATGCATAACTACCCAACCGGTGGTAAATAATGATACACAACTGCCCAACCGGTGGTAACTGCCCGACCGGCCGTAGAACGGTGGTAAATACATGAATATGCATGTATTACTATATTATGAACATTAATATCTTTATCAAATGCATCAATAGAGACTTAGGAACATACTTAAACATGCTTGAATATCACTTTACAGGAATGAATAACATAGACATCCTTAACTGCTAAGAGTATAACCATATGGAATGACATTACGTTTACATATCGTTACTTGGATCATGCCAAAATGAAGGATTAGCCTTAACATACCTGAGTCGATTCTCTTGAGAAATATTACAACGTACTCTTTTAAAATTGCAAATCCCGTTGCTATTATGCAGTATAACTTCGTATAAAATTTTGTTGAAGCAAAATCACGTTTTCAAACATATATCCTGTAGCTGGGACTTCTGTAGGAGCAATTCTTAGTCCTTGGCTTAGTATACTCACAAAGTTTGTAGCAAAGTAAACTCCCTTTCCAAACATATTTTCTCTTTTCATGCGTTAACACTCAAGAGATCATTTTTTTGATTTTGACGTGCAATATGTTGGAATTCATATTAGAATTGTCTAAAGTGCTAACTTAGATACCAACCCTCTCAAAGTGCCATCTTGCAATCTTTAATTTAAGAGTCATCTAATAGCTATTGCATGGCTGCCACATTTTTGTCTCTTAGGTTTATCCAAGATCCTAATTAATTAGGTAATGACCCGTTACCCGATAATTAACCAATTACTCACGTAATTAAAAATTATCTCAAATTACTTAAAATACTACTCACATTTAACCCACTTTATACATCACACTATCATGATCATATGGTACCATATAAAATAAATACATACACTATTACTTTATTAAAACATCCATGTAAAATACATATATTTTCTCAACTTATAATTTTCCTAATCTCATACAAAGAGTAAAAATTCTCGTACGCTTAATTCTTAAAAAGGTAACCTTCTTTTCTTATGAGAAAATAATTTCTATCTTTACAATAAAGAAGATCTCATAAACTTTCTTATATTATGTGTATAATTGAAAGTAGTAATATTAATAACTAATCATTTTTTTCAACTGTTTTAAAGAAAAAAGTTCCACTCAAATTACCATATCAATATATATAACGGTATCAAGGTTGTTAAACTTACGGGATGTAACATTGTGATTCCCTATAACTATCAATCTTACATCAGATTCTGGTGCACCACTACTTGCCCACTTCTTCAGATTCTAACTAGTGTACCAGGATAAGGCGTCACCAGCAAGACTTCGCATGAACAGCTTCACGGATTTGATCATTCTTGCCCACTCCTATAAGCTTGTCACAATAGATTCTTAATGCACCTTAGGATCACAAGTGTCGTCAAACATTTACAACTTAGGAGGTTCGTAACCCTCTGGCAGTTCCATGTCTGGCTGGATACACAGGTCTTCATAATTTAAATCTTCAACACCTTTTCCACCCTCAACACTCTAGACTCTTCCTATCAGCTTCTTTAGCTCTTCAGTCATGTTCCAAATGAGAAGGTCCTTCTCGGTTGGTTCGGGTATGTATAGGGTTGTTGTGGGGTATATGGTAAGGTATCCATGTATATCGGGTTGCCTTGGTGTGTTTCTGTGACTTGAGTGTATAGTGATCATTGATTGAAGTTTGAGGTAGGTCAGGAGTATGTTGTGGTACGTTTTGAGGGGTATGATATGTAGTGGTTTGAGGATACCTGGTCGAGTAATGGTTGTGTTGTTAAGAGGTTTGTGTTGGTGGAGGGTTAAGGTTTTGAGGGGGTGCGAGGTTTTGACATTGGTGCATTGCATATAGGTGGCGAATTTTGGACTTGTGTGTTCTGGAATGGTGTTTGATTCTGGGTGGTGGTGCTCTGATGGTTGATGTCGGGGACATTTAGAGTAAGGGAGAGGTTTGCGAGATTCTGGACCTGCTCAAGCACACATTGTAGCTCCAATATTATTAGTTCCAATGGTAGGACCAACTCATTCTGTCCTAGCGTACTCCTTCAGTCTAAAGTTTCAACATTCTCTGGTATGGTAGCGTTCCTTTCGATTACCACTTAAATCATCCATCTTCCCTTTGCCTTTACTTTTGCTTTTGGGGTCGCTAGGTGGAGGACCTATGGACCTAGTGTGGTATGCAAATGATACGAAAATGCATGAACTAACATGGGAATAGGAATAATCAAAAGAAAGAAAAACAAAGGGCAAACAAGTCGGTAAGATGAAATGAAAGAGTGCTCGCAATATTTAAACAAGTAACATGTAAGGTCTTGCAATAATTCGCGTCTTAATTTGGGGACCTCATTGTGCCCGAGGTAGGCCTAAGCGACACATAGACTTGGGGGAAATTCATGCCAACGTTGCCTCATCCCATTAATGTGAAATAAATCAAATCAATCTTTATTAAATCCAAATAATAATGTGAAGTCACTAATGGCACGAAACCTCATTACATTGGAATCTAATGAAAATCTAATCTAGAAAACAATAAAAAACTTTCTCTCCTAATCTATTTGGTCCCAGAAGAGACTTCTCCATGCTTTGCTCTTTTGACTCCATCAATCACATTTCCCAGGTCACGCATGTCGATTAGCAAGTAAGCCATCGCCAGCTTCTCTTCTTCATCATAGCCCATACCTTGACAATCCCAAAGCCTCTTTCTTATCTTTGACTTTAGCTTGCTCTAGGTGCTCCACCTCTCTGTCGGCTTATTTGCAGTCTCTTTACATTCCTTGATCACAACCCTATCCACCTTATGTTGTTCCAGATGCTTAGCTTCAGATTTGAACATTTTTTTGCGTAGCCTCTTGTACTTTACCTAAGCCTCAGCCACCTCATCTATGATTCTATCATTCAGATTGACCCTCGATTTGACGTCCTTGGTTATGTCGTCTCCTAACCATGAGAGGTAGTAATACATATGACCAGCATGATACTAGTATGGTTTAATAGTCTGCCCATCCACGATGATCTTTTGGTTCCACATGTGATGGGCATCAAATTTGAATGGGATAACATCTCCTTTGAAGTCCTCTTTATACTGAACCATGTTGGAAACCAGAGGTATTACTTGCTTCCTCCCATCTTTCCTCATTACCCTTATAAGAGCATAAGGGTAGATGCCTTGTAACCCAATCATTACCAAGTGAGTGGTTCCTTTTGACTTGATGATGAACTCGCTACTGGGAAACCACTCGAACATCCAATGCACTTGCTCGTCTGTCAGATTACCAAAGAAACACACCCAGCCTACAGCATTCCTAGCTTTGAAAACCTATACGGAGCGAATGTCATCTTCTTACGGAGCGAATGTCATCTTCTTTAAACGATGACTAGCTATATGGTCATTAGTTATTTGTGCAAGACCTAATGGCGGTAATTTCCCCTTTCTATGTGTTTTGGCAGCCAAATCTATAGTAGGAGATTACAAACCTCGAAATTCCCAAACCCATGATTGCACCGATCTAGGCTCGCTACATCTCAGCTAGTATCATAGGGATGATGGTGTATATCTTCCCCCCGTTCCCATCCATCATGGTCCTGGCGACCACCGCTAAGCGAGTGTTAATTCTCCCTCTTTGCATAGGAAAGATCAGCAAACCCAAGAAGCAGTCTATGAAGACATAAACCCGGCGGTGTACCCATCCGAAAAAGGTAATAACCAGCTCCTCATGATGCAAATGATATGATTTATTGTGCCCATATCACTCATATAGAAACTCTAAGGGAATATAGGATTTCTTTAGGAAACCCAGATCGTCGTTCTTTTTAAACCCAGCATTTTCAGAAAAATGTGTGCGGTGCGGTGCGATTTTTTGGCACCAACATACCCGGACTATCCCATGGTAACTTGGAGAAGCCTCCTTTCTCTTCCAAAAGAGGTGTCATTTCTATATTACCAAAGCAAGAGACAACTGTATTTTCATCCCAAACATGGTGGTTGCCTGAATTAATTCCTTGTTGGATAGATTATTCAACAAAGATGGCAAGTTACTCATTACTCTCCTCACGTGATTTTTGTCACATGGTCCAAGGTCATTCTACTACTCAACTAGCAGGGGCGGGATATTCTGGACCATACCACAACCTGGGGATTTTCGTGCTTTATTTTCTGCAAATAAATAAAAGTTAGCCCTTTCCCCCTCTAGATTCGACTATTCACGCAGTAACGGTCAACATGTTGGTGCGTTTTCTCCAAGTAATGCACATAATATGATGGTGTTCTTTGGGATTGTGGAAATTCCTTTGGACTTTAGACAAGTTTTATCTAAACGGATTAATGCATCAATGACGTTTCTATCCGTACTAGGTTTAGCATAATGCATGTACATTTAAAATGAGAGTGGGGTTTCTATAAAGGTCTAGACTGATACTCCCGAGTGGACGACTTGAGAGGGAAATGCACAGGACCGCCGACTGCACCGATGATCGGCTAGTCTACCGCTAATAAGCATTTCTGATTTAAAAGGGTGTTTAAGGAAAGCACAGACACTCATCAAGCGCCGCTATGTTGATAATAAGCACGAGTGGAGTATGATGTGGAAAGCATGCTTTGTGCAAAAAATAGTAACACATTTCCAGATATTTTGCATGATGAAAGAATGTAAAAAATAATAAATAAAGCGACAAAGATGAATAGGGGAAGAAAAAATAAAGAAAGACAAAGGATAGAAGTTAGCATAACTCATGAAAAAAGTTAGAGAACGTAATTGAATGAAGAAATAGGAGAGATAGGCGCATGATATAGTAATATTGAGCACATAAAGGAAATAGGGAAGGGATGCACGTGATATATAAATTTTAAGCAAATAAGAGAAATAGGGAGGGGATGCACATGATATAGCGATTTTAAGAAAATAAAGGAAATAGGAAGGGGATGTACAGGACGTCAAATAATCCATTAATCCACATAAGTGAAAAATTCATTATGGTAAGAGCCTAAGTATATCCCCGGCAGAGTCTCCATGTTGTCGCGCCCCATTTTCTCACAAAAAATGAGTTTTCAACGTGTAAGAACTCTTTAAATGGGTTATGTAAAGCGAAGAGTCGCCACCTAACGATTTTAAGGTGTTCTAGGGCACCTTTGTGGAAATAACTCTTATTTAACTAGTCTGTATAACCAAAGATCCGGTAAGGGATCAAATTACCTCAAAGAGAAGGGGCTAGGCACTCTTTGAGATCGCCAAATATGGTTCCCAGCTGAATTTTATGCTACGTGGGATTATTGCATTACAATTGTCCTATGTGATCATGTAATTTAAAGAAAGATTGGGAATCTAAATATCCAACTACTATGCAAAACAAGTATAGAGAATATTTTACATATGAATGTCACGTCCCAAAACCGAGGGACGAGACCGGCGCCTAACCGAATGAATCCGGTCAAGCGAACCTGATTCGCCTTTCCTACCCAACGCGTTTCCCCGTGTTTATAGCATACATTATTCATATGAAATAGCAAGAGAAAATCAAAAATGTGGATTCACAACATAAAGTCCATTTTTCCTCTTTTAACGTTTTAACATTAGATCTTACCAAAACATACATACTAAATACAACATTCCCGATACGGGGCCACGATTACGAGTAAGTACAACAACTACCCAAATATATTTACCACTCGCATAGTGTCTACGGAGCCTCTAAGAGTAAGGAGAAGAATACATAGAATTGCCGGTAACATGGCCCCGGCTATACCTCAAAAGAAACGACATAAACAAACTAAGACAACATGTACTACACACGGCCCCGAGACGAAGTGGGGCTCACCAAGACTGCTGAAGAGATGAAGGGAAGGCACCATTATCAGCGATCAGAGCTACGTGCTATGGAACCACCTACATCCATATAAAAGATGTAGCGCCCCCGGCAAAAGGGACATTAGTACCATTGAATAGTACTAGTATGTATGAACAAACTTTACTCAAAGTAAAATCAAGAGATGCACAGATAGAAAGCAGTTAAAGGAACCAACACGTAGTGCACAGTGATATAGCAACAAGTACAATTAAGAGCCTTACAGATTCTAATTTCGACACAATCACATTTCAGCTTTATTACATTCTATTGCGGCGTGCAACCCGATCCCACCTTACATTTTACACTTCACCCTTGTTACCTCTCCACCCTTATTACTTCGTGTTGCAGCGTGCAACCCGATCCCACCGTACAATATTACACTTCACGCTTATTACCTCTCCACCCTTATTACTTCGTGTTGCGGCGTGCAACCCGATCCCACCGTACAATATTACACTTCACGCTTATTACCTCTCCACCCTTATTACTTCGTGTTGCGGCGTGCAACCCGATCCCACCGTACAATCACATTTCACCCTTAGTACCTCTCCACCCTTATTACTTCATGTTGCAGCGCTCAACGTGATCCCACCGTACAATCACATTTCACAGCAACAACGACCAATAATTAAATCACAAGGATCTTCATCATGAAGAACATAAGTTCATATCAACCAGTAACTGNTGCGACAGATATGCGATCGTAGAGTCAAAAATGCGACAGAAATGCGATCATAGATTCGACACAGGATCGCATTTTTCCAGCCTTTGGTAATTTGATCATAACTTTGTGTAGGAATGTCCAAATGACGAACGGTTTGAAGTGTTGGAAACTAGAATCAAAGACATATCATTTGATAGGTTATTCATCACATAATACCTTATATATATTTATATATGCTCGTTCAAAGTGTGGCTTAGTGCAAGTAGCTTTGGAATTTTAGCCTATTATGAAATTTTTCCATTTGGCTTAGACTTAGGCTTCTCCTTAGACCTCACATTACTTATTATATGACTTATACACTTATTACCCACATCCAATTAATTTACATCATATATATAGCACATAAAATATTATAATTAGTCTACCTGGCACCTCGAAATCCAATATTGCTTAGCACAATTTTCCGGGGCCTTACATTCTCTCCAGCTTAGGATCATTCATCCTCGCATGAGAGGTAGAACCTGACCCAAATACCTAACATAACATATCTCTTTTCTATCCTACCTCAAGTCCCTAAATTTTGACTACCTCCCAAATTTTTCAGAAATTTCGGCAGCATCTCCTTTGTAACTAGGCCTATCCACCTATTAGAGAATCACCCAAAACCATCCTAAAAGCTCATCAATAACTCGACAAAGCACCACAATGTATTTACCCATAACACTAATTCTCAGCATCACAAGAACTACATTATCATAATGACACCTGAACATGGACTGCACATTTTTAGATCATAACACCAATAAGGTACCTTTCAAATCAAAACTAATTGATGTACAATCAAGCAAAACTATTTTCCTTCCACGACACTTTCGGCCTTCAAGGTGTCCCCCTCGACTTACAAGACTTGCCATAACACATTCATGAAAGCAATCCCAACCCCTAAACTTATCTAACAAAGATGATAGCTAGATACCTCGCATAAGCTGACTATCCATTAACTTCACCTTCGATAATTTACACCAGGATGATACACAAAGGATCTCCAACTACCTTTTTAGGCATAGATATGCGAAAACACAAATACATGAGGAACAACTACGGGAAAACATCATACCCCTAGTGCGACCTAATGGTAAATGCGCTTATGTACTCTTCATTACCAATTCACATAACATCTACAGGGGAAATTTTTGAGAATAACCGGTTCACCCTCCTGAATTCTAAATCTCTATGCGAACACCCAAACTAAACTCGTGGTGACCTTCACGATTACTCTAAGATGTGCCATAATAAATTGACCATAAAATTACCTACTGATTATATGAGATCACAGGGTGACTTTGACACGTTTGAACCTTCAATACCAAATAGACCTAATGCAGTAAGGAGCAACGGAGTTCAAGATTGGGCTGAAATTATTCAGGAATCCATTAATCTGCTGAGTAGAGTATTTCATGAGGTTATATGCTAAGAGACACGAGGATTTCTATTAACGATGTCGACATGGTTTGATCAAGGTGACTACATCGATTATCAGATAAGTGAAGCATAGTGGTAACAAGTATTCTTAGATAAGGTAGATACCATTATGTGAACTTGAGATTTTAAAGAAGTGATCAAGTAGGATACGCCGGTTGAGTCCCTGAGTGTAAGGTAAGTAGTTGAGCTCAAATGGTAAGACTCTTGCAACATGGGTGTGATTGAGGCCGCAAATGAAATACGTGGAATTTTTTTTCACTCCTAACAATAAGCGACACAAGGACTTTATGCCACAAGCACATGAGTATGGAAAAGAAGTCATCCACTTATGGGATTATCATAATTCAAACAATCTAACCCTTCCTAAGGCAGTGAAATGCCATAGGTAGAAAAATTCCCATACATGACAATGACTTTGTCAATACTCCTAGGAGTCGAGTGAGCAGAAAACCACACAACCTCATCAAATCCGACCCTTTTATGACTTTTGAAAAGGGGACACACTTTGGTTTGAAATCATGGCAATTTAATCTTGTACTTTAAGGAAAATCATTACTTTTGGAACCCATGAGAAAAGCCCTCGTAGCCCTAGAAAATTGTCAACAATTGCGAGAAAGTGCTTAAAATCATTACGATTTAGTGTAGAATAAGACCTCGAAGTGACCATATGAATAATTATGAAATGGTGAGAAGTCGTAATGCACTTATCGAAGATGAGTGACCTGAGTTATCTAGTCATAGGGACAAGCAGAGCAGGTAGATGATTGTTATAGAAGAAAATCTCAACAGGAGTGCGAGAAATATCTTTTGTCCTAACAAAAGGAACATACCCCGACCCTTGATGCCATAAGGCATAAAATTAGATTCACAAGGAGAGTTACTAGATGAAAATAGATAGTAAGGCAACACAACTAAGAGTATCATTTGGAATCAATAAGCTTAAACAGAGTTGAAGACATTAGAAATCTGTAGTAAAGGGGAAATTTGCCCACTGCCAAGGCGCTTGTAGAGTACATAAAAGTGAGGTTAATTAAATCAGATCATTTAGTTGGATATCTAGTCGATAAGTTGAGATAATATCACATTAAAGATTACGGGTAAACAACACATGATGCAAGGCAAATGAAAAGAAAGTGAGAGAGCTTATAGAAGTGACATTTACATCGTAACCACTAGGAAAGGTGATAATATAAGGGATTACGAGGAGCTAAATTTTTGAAAGAAGATCTCCGCATATAATCACATGATGTATAGCTCCAGAATTTAAAAATCCAATTACGTTTAGCAACTCTACTTCACAACGAAGCACTACAACACACTTCTACACAACCAGTTATTACCAACCAAATTGGGAGATGTATAAGACTTGGCCGAGAAAAGGCTTGACATATGGATGTGTTACTAGGTGTGTTGCTCCTTGGTGCGCCCCAAAACTAAAAGCGGGAGTTAGACTGGGAAGAGGATTGTTAGATTAGCACATGCATAGGTGGTTCAGAAATTGCGGCATGCTATCAACCCTTGATGAACTTGAAGTGAAGTGGGAACCCATGTAATTTGTGGCACTTATTAACCCATTCACCAGATATCTAGAAGTATTTTTAAAACTATAGCTACTCTTTCTGGTTCAGAGTTCAACCATTAAGGATAGTACTTCTAAGGGGATAGGATTGAGAAGGAATAATATAGCCTATAGTGAATGAAGCAGGTTCGTAGTTAAACTAAGAGGATGGATTGACTTGTCTTTCCACCTATAATTCTATATCTTTCTTTAGTTATGTCAGAATACTGAAAACCCCAGTAATGTCAGAGGACCGAAAACTAGTTAACCAGAAAATAAAGGTATTGTTACATATATCCCATTTCCTGTATTCAGCGGAATTGGTAAAGAGTTTGGGTGGATTACTATTGATAAAAGAAATTGTATTTCAAGATACCAAGGACACAATTATGCTCTTTATTCAGCCCTCGAAATTGGAACTGAGAAATGGGTCATCAACTAGGGAAAAGCCAGATATGTAAGATAAACTAACAAAAAGGGAACTTGAGGTTTTAGGAGTAAACTCAATAGCTTCACGGCTAGGGGAGCCACTACAAACATCAAAATCAGTTGGATTCGTAGCAACATAGAGCAATTAACATATAGCGACACTCAAATAAGTATTATGCAAACCAAAGGAGGAGCGAAAATGGTCGTCTTCCTTACAACCAGAAGAAGAACAACCTTCAAGATAAGATGGGCAACAAGAATAAGCAGCATGATCCCGCTACATGGAGGCTCAACGCACCCCAACTTCGATGGAGATTTAATAATGTTTAAAAGTAATTGAGCAGACCAAATTAAGAAAATAACCTGTCGGAGAAGTGGGAGATTCTCGCCAAACAAATAAAAATCTTGCCGATTTCGATCACTATGCCAAAATGAAAGCCTTAAAAAAGATAGAGCGAGGGCACTACCATACTAGAGATGATGATGACACAAGGCAAGATCTTCACTATGACACTATGTCAACATTCAGATGATGCAAAAACTTGAAGAGAAATGGCCTAGGGTTTCGAATAGAGAAGAATAAATGGTCGAGAGAAAATTTCCTTTTATTTTGTGCGAAAATATTAGAATTGTCCATCCATTCATTCGGGAATAAATTCTTCGGGTATAGTCCCTTGTTAGAATTTATATAGGTGTGTCAGAAATGGTAATTCTATAGCTACAACTCAATTCAAGGACATGATTATAGAGCTCGATGTCATAAGAGATTTCTTATAAGATAATTTGTGGTAGAGTGGATTCACAAAATAATGGATCTCGTTCAAAGAGTATATGCATGCAATATTTTGTGACTCAACATTTATTAAGACCATGCCTATGAAAATTCTTCAATATGGAGGTATATATACAACAAGAGTACGTTGGTTATGCTAAGGAGTGACTTACTTGATGACTTCGGTTGATAGGGCAATAGCTTAATCGATGCCCCTCGACTCCACATCCCTAACGTATATTGGTACCATACCGATATACTATAGGATTTGGTGGTGCAGTGACATCAATAGGGACAAGGGCACTCCCCTCTTAGTGATAGGGTCTACCAACCCCTCCACAACTCAATACATTCTCCTAACAAGCCCCTGGGCAATCCCTTCGGAATCAATGGTGGGATCAATGCCTCCTCATGTCTTCAAACACGCGGATTATGGTATCACGATTACTCATTTTGAGAGTAAGACTTGGAGAGAAAACTAACTCCCTAACTTGAGCTCTATCGCACGATTGGAGTATCAAAGAAGGGTGAAATTCCTAAATGCCAATGTGGCCCCCTAATTATAGATGTGGTCGACAACACACCGATAAGAAGGCTCTACTAGACACGGCTCTGAGACATCCTAGGAAATTTTAAAACCTTAGGCTCTGATACCAAGTTTGTCACGCCCCAAAACCGAGGGACGGGACCGGCGCCTAACCGAATGAACCCCGTCAAGCGAACCCGATTTGCCTTTCCTACCCAACGCATTTCCCCATGTTTATAGCATACATTATTCATATGAAATAGAAAGAGAAAATCAAAAATGTGGATTCACAACACAAAGTCCATTTTTCTCCTTTAACGTTTTAACATTAGATCTTACCAAAACATACATACTAAATACAACATTCCCGATACGGGGCCATGATTACGAGTAAGTACAACAACTACCCAAAATATATTTACCACCCACATAGTGTATACGGAGCCTCTAAGAGTACGGAGAAGAATACATACACTTGCAGGTAACAAGGCCCCTGCTATACCTCAAAAGAAACGACATAAACAAACTAAGACAACATGTACTACACACGGCCCCGAGAGGAAGTGGGGCTCACCAAGACTGCTGAAGAGATGAAGGGAAGGCACCACTATCAGCGATCAGAGCTACCTGCTATGGAACCACCTACATCCATATAAAAGATGTAGCGCCCCCGGCAAAAGGGACGTTAGTACCATTGAATAGTACTAGTATGTATGGACAAACATTACTCAAAGTAAAATCAAGAGATGCACAGATAGAAAGCAGGTAGAGGAACCAACATGTAGTGCACAGTGATATAGCAACAAGTACAATTTAGAGCCTTACAGATTCTAATTTCAACACAATCACATTTCAGCTTTATTACATTCTGTTGCGGCGTGCAACCCGATCCCACCGTAAAATATTACACTTCACCCTTATTACCTCTTCACCCTTATTACTTCGTGTTGCGGCGTGCAAACCGATCCTACCGTACAATCACATTTCACCCTTATTACCTCTGCACCCTTATTACTTCGTGTTTCAGCGCGTAACCCGATCCCACCGTACAATCACATTTCATAGCAACAACCACCAACAATTAAATCACAAGGATCTTCATCATGAAGAACATAAGTTCATATCAACCAATAACTATGTGAAATCAAGGCACAATGATCCTTACCAATCAGTAATTCATATATGGTGTTGCCACAATCATTTAACTCAATAAAATCAGTCCATATTTACTTTCATCATTTGCTACACAGCCTTTAGCACTTTGATACGTTCAACAATGTAATTAATAACAACATCAACCAACAATTCAATCACATGGCTTCATATCATCAAGAGTACAATTTCATAACACGCAAACAATCATGTGTTCACAATAGTCTTTATCATCCATTAATTCAACCACAAAGGTATTCATCAATAAGATTATAAATTCATTACAACCAACAATCCATATGAAGTTAAGCCACAATAAACCTTGCCGACAATGAGTCATATACGATATTTCCATGGTCATTTAGTTCAATTAGATCAATTCACAATTCCCCTTCATCACTTGTTACATAGCCCTTATCACTTAGATACATTTACACATTTGGGTTTGTCATATTCTTTCATACCAACATACTCAAGCATTTAACGAACCTTGCACGTGCTAAAGTAATCACATAGAAGTCACATTCTACAATCTCAATTATCAAGATAATCGACTAAGACGAATCAGAGAATGCAATATCACACTTCAACAAAACTAGGCAATCAATTCACATATACTCAGCAAGAAACTCATACCGAATGTTTGGACACCAACAAGGTGACTCTATGAAGATTAAATTTAGCCATACATACCTCAAAGAGCTTTTTCTTAAGTTTATACAATACACCAACACCTCTAGCAATAAAAATTTATAAGGAGATAACGAAAATCGATTTATAATTAGAAGGATTACCCACGGTGAAACTCTCTTAGGAATTTCATCAAACACCTAACATGTGAAGTAGACTACAAGGTTTAAAAATGGTAATTTCTTCTTCCCTCGCCCAAATTTTAACATGAACTACCCAAATTGGTTATTTAATATCACATACTACAACTTAGTCCCACATGCATGGCCTATTTCTAACCCTCACAACATATTTGAACCCCTAACCTCTTGCATGAAATTTTTTGAAAGTAGGACTTACCCGGATGTAGGCCAATCTAAGGTTATCTTCCTTGATTCTTGAAGGTTTGAGCACGATTTGGGTGATTATGAAGTTAGACCCCTTCTTTCTCTCTATATATGCTCTCATCTCTCTCTAAAATCAGTAGAAAATGACCCCAAATGAATCCCCTAAATCTATTTATGAAAATGGGGTCGGGTTATAAAAATAGGAAAATAAGCCTCCGGAACAGGGTCTGCGATCGCAGAATGGACCGAAAAACAAGAATGTGGGCCGCAGAATGCATCGCGAAATAGGTTCCAAAAACTAGGCAACACTGGCCCACTCTGCAACAGATCTGCGATCGCAGAGTCAAAAATGCGACAGAAATGCGATCGCAGATTCGACACAGGATCGCATTTTTTCAGCCTTTGGTAATTTGATCATAACTTTGTGTAGGAATGTCCAAATGACGAACGGTTTGAAGTGTTGGAAACTAGAATCTAAGACTTATAATTTAATAGGTTATTAATAACATAATACCTTATATATATTTATATATGCTCGTTAAAAGTGTGGCTTAGTGCAAGTAGTTTTGGAATTTTAGCCTATTATGAAATTTTCCCATTTGGCTTAGACTTAGGCTTCTCCTTGGACCTCACATTACTTATTATATGACTCATACATTTATTCCCCACATCCAATTCATTTACATCATATATATAGCACATAAAATATTATAATTAGTCTACCTGGCACCCCGAAATCCAATATTACTTAGCAAAATTTTTCGGGGCCTTACATTCTTCCCCGCTTTGGATCATTCGTCCTCGAATGAGAGGTAGAGCCTGACCCAAATACCTAACATAAGATATCTCTTTTATATCCTACCTCAAGTCCCTAAATATTGACTACCTCCCAAATTTTTCAGAAATTTCAGCAGCATCTCCTTGCCTATCCACCTGCCAGAGAATCACCCAAAACCATCCTAAAAGCTCATCAATAAGTCGACAAAGCACCACAATGTATTTACCCATAACACTAATTCTCAGCATCACAAGAACTACATTATTATAATGACACCTGAACATGGACTACACATTTTTAGATCATAACACCAATAAGGTACCTTTCAAGTCAAAACTAATTGATATACAATCAAGCGAAACTATTTTCCTTCCACGACACTTTCGGCCTTCAAGGTGTGCCATAATAAATTGACCATAAAATTACCTACTGATTATATGAGATAACAGGGTGACTTTGACACGTTTGAACCTTCAATACCAAATAGACCTAATGCAGTAAGGAGCAACGGAGTTCAAGATTGGGCTGAAATTATTCAGGAATCCATTAATCTGCTGAGTAGAGTATTTCATGAGGTTATATGCTAAGAGACACGAGGATTTCTATTAACGATGTCGACATGGCTTGATCCAGGTGACTACATCAATTATCAGATAAGTGAAGCATAGTGGTAACTAGTATTCTTAGATAAGGTGGTACCATTTATGTGAACTTGAGATTTTAAAGAAGTGATCAAGTAGGATACGTCGGTTGTGTCCCTGAGTGTAAGGTAAGTAGTTGAGCTCAAATGGTAAGACTTTTGCAACATGGTTGTGAGTGAGGATGCAAATGAAATACGTGGAATTTGCTTTCACTCCTAACAATAAGCGACACAAGGACTTTATGCCACAAGCGCACGTGGATGGAAAATAAGTCATCCACTTATGAGATTATCATAATTCGAACAATCTAACCCTTCTTTAGGCGGTGGAATGCCAGAGGTAGAAAAATTCTCATACATGACAATGACGTTGTCAATACTCCTAGGAGTCGAGTGAGCAGAGAACAACATAACCTCATCAAATCCGACCCATTTATGAATTTTGAAAAGGGGACACACTTTGGTTTGAAATCATGGAAATTTAATCTTGAACTTTAAGGAAAATCATTACTATTGCAACCCATGAGACATGCCCTCGTAGCCCTAGAAAATTGTCAACAATTGCAAGAAAGTACTTAAAATCATTACGATTTAGTGTAGAATAAGGCCTCGAAGTGACCATATGAATAATTATGAAAGGGTGAGAAGTCGTAATGCACTTATCGAAGATGAGTAACCTGAGTTATCTAGTCATAGGGACAAGCAGAGCAGGTAGATGATTGTTATAGAAGAAAATCTCACAAGGAGTGCGAGCAATATCTTTTATCCTAACAAAAGGAACATACCCCGACCCTTGATGCCATAAGGCATAAAATTAGATTCACAAGGAGAGTTACCAGATGAAAATAGATAGTAAGGCAGCACAACTAAGAGCATCATTTGGAATCAATAAGCTTAAACAAAGTTGAAGACATTAGAAGTCTGTAGTAAAGGGGAAATTTGCCTACTGCAGGGCGCTTGTAGAGTACATAAAAGTGAGGTTAATTATATCAGATCATTTAGTTGGATATCTAGTCGGGAAGTTGAGATAATATCGCACTGAAGATTACGGGTAAACAAAACATGATGCAAGGCAAATGAAAAGAAAGTGAGAGAGCTTATAGAAGTGACCTTTACATCGTAACCACTAGGAAAGGTGATAATATAAGGGATTACGAGGAGCTAAATTTTTGAAAGAAGATCTCCGCATATAATCACATGATGTATAGCTCCAGAATTTAAAAATCCAACTACGTTTAGCAACTCTACTTCACAACGAAGCACTACACACACTTCTACACAACCAGTTATTACCAACCAAATTGGGAGATGTATAAGACTTGGCCGAGAGAAAGGCTTGACATATGGATGTGTTACTAGGTGTGTTTCTCCTTGGTGCTCCCCAAAACTAAAAGCGGGAGTTAGACTGGGAAGAGGATTGTTAGATTAGCACATGCATAGGTGGTTCAGAAATTGCGGCATGCTATCAACCCTTGATGAACTTGAAGTGAAGTGGGAACCCATGTAATTTGTGGAAATTATTAACCCATTCACCAGATATCTAGAAGTATTTTGAAAATTAGAGTTACTCTTTCTGGTTCAGAGTTCAACCTTTAAGGATAGTGCTTCTAAGGGGATAGGATTGAGAAGGAATAATATAGCCTATAGTGAATGAAGCAAGTTCGTAGTTAAACTAAGAGGATGGATTGACTTGTCTTTCCACCTATAATTCTATATCTTTCTTTAGTTAAGTCAGAATACTGAAAACCCCAGTAATATCAGAGGACCGAAAACTAGTTAACCAGAAAATAAAGGTATTGTTACATCTATCCCGTTTCCTGTATTCAGCGGAATTGGTAAAGAATTTGGGTGGATTACTATTGATAAAAGAAATTGTATTTCCAGATACCAGGGACACAATTATGCTCTTTCTTCAGCCCTCGAAGTTGGAACTGAGAAATGGGTCATCAACTAGGGGAAAGTCGGGTATGTCAGATGAACAAACAAAAAGGGAACTTGAGGTTTTAGGTGTAAACTCAATAGCTTCACGGTTAGGGGAGCCACTACAAACATCAAAATCAGTTGGATTCGTAGCAACATAGAGCAATTAACATATATCGACACTCAAATAAGTATTATGCAAACCAAAGGAGGAGCAAAAATGCTCGTCTTCCTTACAACCAGAAGAAGAACAACCTTCAAGATAAGATGGGCAACAAGAATAAGCAGCATGATCTCGCTACATGGAGGCTCAACGCACCCCAACTTCGATGGAGATTTAATAATGTTTAAAAGTAATTGAGCATACCAAATTAAGAAAATAACATGTCGGAGAAGTGGGAGATTCTCGCCAAACAAATAAAAATCTTGCCGATTTCGATCACTAGGCCAAAATGAAAACCTTAACAAAGATAGAGCGAGGGCACCACCATACTAGAGATGATGATGACACAAGGCAAGATCTTCACTATGACACTATGTCAACATTCAGATGATACAAAAACTTGAAGAGAAATGGCCTAGGGTTTCGAATAGAAAAGAATAAATGGTCAAGAGAAAATAAAAGGTCCTATAGACATGGTATCTAGATGAGTCACGCGTCTGGAGGAAATATCAATGAGAACAAGTCTTAAATACTTAATGCAATCCTATAGGCATTATATCTAATAAGAACATAGCAATAGAGTAAGTTGGGCAAATAACCAATGATGTTTAAATCCTGTAGACATGCTATCTAATACCGTATAAAAGTGGAGCATGTGAACAAGTGAAACACTTAGATTTTGGAGGCATGTCTTCTTACAGTGTGCAGGAATAGGACATGTTGAGCAAGTGAATTGCGTAGGTTCCTATAGGCATTCTCTTTATCAGTGTATAGAAATAGAGCATGTCAAACAAGATGGCAACTAAAGAATTTATATCCTATAGGCATGTTTTCTACCCATTCATTCGAGAACTAGAGTATCCGGCCCCTTTTTATTAATTTTCCCCATTATTCAATTTTACAAGTTATTACATACCACATTGAATAATTACAGGCCCAATTACAAGTATAGAATAACCTAGTTGCACATTTGGCCTTCAAATAGGCTTAAAACCTCACGCGGACGGCAGGCCCAAACTCCAGGTGTTGACAATGTACTTCAAACTCCCAATACCAAAGCAGGTCCAACAGAGTAGGCCCAAACAATTGGAGTAACTATTTTGTTTAACTGTTATTACCAAAAATCAATAAACACACACCAGAAGGGTTACAACTTCATGAGATTAGATTCAGGTAAAAATAGACACTCTAGAATAATCAAGACGTGATCACAAGGAAGATGACAACAAAAGATCAGGGCTAACATTCTCCAGAACTGATCCGGAACTAAGAAGAAGTTCATATATGGGAGCCTTAGCATGAAACACCTAGGATAGAATGTGGTCAAGGGCTATTTCAAGTAAAATTCGCAGGAGAGGTACTTAACATGAAAACCTAAAACCAAGATTGGCTAGAAACCAACTCAGAGTAGATAAGAAGTAACAATTCATACAGGAAATCTCAACATGAATATCCACAAGAAAACACGGTTAGACTGATCCTACACTCGAAAAATAATCCTTATAAGAAACACTAGTATGAAACTTAGGAAAAACAAATCATGATCCAATTCTAGTAACAAGTAACAATTCCCACAAGTAAAGGTTCAGCATGAAAATCTAAAACAAATGTAGTTGAGGACTAATTCAGAGGAACTGATAGGTAGCAAGGCATACATGAAGGACTTAGCATGAAACTCTTAAAGTAAAACACATTTGAATAAATTATGGGCAGATATCAGTCTCCACAAAATGGTCCAAAAATCTAAAGCAGGACATGAATATGATCTCATAATAGGCAGAAAATATAAAATTCAGGGCTAACATGAGCATAACAAATCAGGCAAAACATTAGAAGTCCATAAGTTATTCGAGTCAAATACACATAGTGAGAGTACACTACATATGTTAAAGCCTATCAAGTTCGATACTAGAGGGCATGGAACTGCAGAACATCATTAAGACAATAGAATTACACTAAAGCATACAACAATACAATACTGGGGGTTCATAAATAGCAAAGAAACTTAGGTCATGCTTGTCTATAGAAGTTCAAACAATGTTGGCACGCAGAAGACACTTATATGATAAGTAGAGGAGTGACAATTTAGGTTGTAAAGGGTCAAGAATACTAACCCATTGCAAATAAAAACGAGTAAAAGAGAGAGGAGTTTAGAATCTCAATAGTGATAAAAATTGAAAGAGAACAGTGACAACCCCAAACCCTAGTGCGTCAGAGTTCACATGAGCTTCAGTGAGCCCCGAGCAATGCTCACACTAGAGAGGTTCATAAAGAAGATTTTTATGGCCTTGGCTTTCAGCCAACCACAATCAAGAGTGTAGAATAGTATATAAGGTGTGAGAGTGCGAGAATAACAGTGATTAAGGTATGTCTTTTGGGGAATTGGGGAAAGGGTTTTATAGTAATAGATTAAGCAAACCAACAAGGAAATAAAATCAATCATGTTCAAACAATGGAGGAAATCACATACAGAACCCATTCCAAATCAGAATAGGTAAAAATCGAATAAACCCTAGTTTGACAGGAAGTCAAAATTGGCCAAAGATCCCACTGAATCGTAATCATATGGCCTTGTTGTTGAGTGTATCAAGTCGAAAACATGGTAAATATCAAGAATAGCCAATCAAACCTCCCAAATATCGGCTTCCTTAAATAAAATATTGCCAACTGAATAA
This sequence comes from Nicotiana knightiana, assembly GCA_005239525.1. Taxonomy (NCBI): domain Eukaryota; kingdom Viridiplantae; phylum Streptophyta; class Magnoliopsida; order Solanales; family Solanaceae; genus Nicotiana; species Nicotiana knightiana. Next base: position 104,838 of record ML403777.1, on the reverse strand, counting down.
TGTCAAGAAAACGGGATAGAACCGTTGTGAGTACAGAAAAAGGAAAGGAAAGATGGAAGATTTCCATATTATCTAGGGTACAGACTAAGATTTAGGGGAGGAGTTTAGGGTTTGGTGTGAGAATAGAGGAATAGAGAGAATACCGAGGCGATTGGGGTGAGAAATGGGTCTTTAGGGTTTGGGAAAGGGTTTATAAGTAAAGGGGTTAAATGAATAGGGGCGTTGGATCAAGGGGTTTGGACGGAGGAGATTTAAAAGAAAAAATGGGCCGATTTTCAAGTTAGAGGCGAGTATAGGGTATTGGGACGTTTGGTTTTCACCTCAGACGGGTTTAAACGAGGTGGGCTCAAAATATTGTACCTCTTTTGGTCCGATATTGGGTTGGAATTAAATGTAATACGAGAATTAACAAAATAAATTATAAAAATAGTTATAAAATAATATAAAAATGTTTTTTAAAATCAATATTTAAAAATAAATGACTATAGTTCAAAAAATATAAAAGTTCATTTTGACCTAAAATTAACATAATAAAGACGATTATTGAAAAATATCGGTTATTATTGCAAAATATTGTAAATAGTAGAGAAAAGGAGAACATAATCATGTAAAAGGCGGAATAAACAATTATAAAATGCATGTGTGTGCAAACAATAAATTTGGATGATTAAGCCACCCAAAAATAATTTAAAGGGATAATTAATAATTATTTGAATAATTTAAATACAAGAAAATCAATTTTAAAGCTTTAAGAATTATAGAAAATATTTATATAACCCTTATAAATTGGGTACTGATGTAAAATGATATTTTGAAAGTATATAGAATACTTTATAAAATATGAAGGCAAAATTGAGTATCAACAGTTATTTAAATCATAACTCAGTTAATGGCTTAATAATTATATCCTATTATTGTTGTTGAGAGTTGGTTTGACTACCAAGTGGGTTAGATGCAATCACGATCATTGATGGGTTCTTGGGTCATGAAAAACACTTATACCGAACATATTAGACCAAATATTTTTTTAACATTTATCACATTTATTATATTTTCTCCATCTTTTCTTTCTTCCAAAAGTCATCTTTGGTTTTCCAACTTACTTTTTAAATTTTGAAAAGTACCCTAAATTCCTATAAATATTCGGGCTAATTTCTAGCTTCAAGAATGTACCTAAATTAATCCAAGCCATGCAGGGCCCATATGTGTCACGCCCCAACCTCGGGGAGCGCGACCGGAGCTCAACCGAGTGGACCCGCTCGAGCAAGCCTTCCAAACATGTCCTACCCAACTCATTCATATTCAAAAAAAAAAGGAAAGCATCACCGTTTATTAACCTGAGGAGAGGTTAGTTATATAAATATGCATATGTTGCTAGTTCATTCTTCTTTACATACAATATATGATAATCAAACACCCAAAAGTACTTTCAGTTTATGATTAAGTGAAATAGGACTTCAACCTACGACTTGATTCGATAACATCCCCGCCACCCATACATGACCCACATAAACATCTACGGAGCCTCTATAGATACAAAAGACAAACGTGACAATGCCGGAAATAACGCCCCGGCTATACCTCAAAAGATGGTAGCTTATGCAAAATAAGAACAACATATATTATACATAACCCCGGGAAGAAATAGTGCTCACCAAGACTACTATGAGGAGAAAGAGTGAGGGCACCTCTATCGCCGATCAGTGTTATCTTCAATAGAACCACCTACGTCCATTTAAAGATGTAGCGCCCTCGACAAAACCATCGAATAGTACTAGTATGTATGAACAGTTTCACTCTAAAATAGAATAAGCAATAAACAGGTAGGAAAGAAGACATGGAAATCACATAGCACTTCACATGAATAGAGAATCACAAGTAGGGGTCACATTGTTTCTTGTTTCGCCTTTCCATCATTTTGATTAATAGTCTCTTAATGCCAAGTGCCACGATTTATAATGCCATCGTGTCTTTTTACACGGAGTCCAGTCTCGGCCCAACCGGCTAAGCCATCCCAAGTGAGACATCACCAACATCATAATTCATATTCATAATTCCCGATGTAAATGTCACCATGTGTACAGCATGGCGTTTGATCTCGGCCTGATCGGCTAAGCCATCTCACTATGGGACATAACCATTTCATTTATTTACTCAATTCACATTTCACTTCCACCTTTTATCACACAGTTCTTGGCACTTGGACACATTTTACAATTCGAGTTTGATTCGCCTTTTTATCCGTTCCATGGCATCATCCTTCATATTAACGAGAACCAACATAAAATGAATTGCACACATAATGGAACACGCATGTAGGATCATAATTCACATTTTCAAGTAGCATGATGACATGGTAGTCAACTAGATCAATTTAGAAACGGAAAGTTTTCGACTCAACACATAAAAACAATCAATTCAAGTATGATCAAATAAGGGACTCATACCACCTATTTGGACACCAATGAGTTGATTTTTATGAAGATTAGAGTTAGCCATATATACCTGGATTGGTATCCCTAATTCCTACGACAATTTCTAGAATCCTTTAGATCTTTCAATCTATTTGACAAAATAGCACAATCAAATTGTAATTAGGAATCCGGTCATATTCCCAGCTCACTTGAGTATGATACTCATCACCACTAATTCGCTATAGTCCTATAACTCCCCTTTTAGTGGAAGATTTCCCCTTTTCCTAGCTTAGGGTCACATGCATGCGAGATATGTACCCCCAAGCCCATGAATTACCTAAGTGGTTACTCATTTTAAGAAGATATTCAAAAATTGTTGGGTTAAGCTTAGATCCTTACCTGCAATGTGATGGCTTTCTTGATACTCTTCCAGGGCTTAACACAAATTGATGGATTTTGTGTGTTAGTTAGCTTCCTCCCCTTAGAACTTTCTCTTTCTCTCTCTTGCTCTAAAATGTAGTAGAAAATGATTCTAACTTATCAGGGAGGGGTATTTTAATGATATAGGGTCGGGTTTTTAAATGACCACAAGGGTTCCCCGACACAGTTATGCAATCGCATATGCGACCGCAGAATGGAAATGCGGCCAGCAAAACTGGCCTCAGTCGGGTGGGGCAATTAATCGAGTATGTGGCCATTATGTGGCTCGCATAACAGTTATGCGATCGTGTAATGCACCGCATAATAGTTATGCGGTCGCATAATGCGTCGCACAACTCCCTTGGCAAAAATCCCATTGCGGATCTGCGACCAATATGCGGCCCGCATATCGATTATGCGATCGCATAATTGGTCGCATATTTGGCCTTAAACTAGGCCAACCCTCTTATCCACTCTACGACCATTATGAGGTCCGCATATCGATTATGGGACTGCATAATGGGCCGCAGACACGCACTATTTCACGAACATTTCTTCTAAGTTCGAAGGGTATTGTTCAATCCAAAAGGTCCAAAAAAAATTTTACAACAATAACGACGTGGGGATCTAACTGGGCGCCATTTTGGTTAAGAATTTTAGGGGTCCTTACAATATGAGTGTTATAAAATAATAGGAACACTTGGATTAATTATTTTATTCAATGCGGAAGTGGTGAAATAATAAAAGAATGGAAGTGGCTGAAGGAATAAAGGGATTCAACCGAAAGACCAAAAATAAAGCTCTACAAGAGTAGAGAGTGATTAATAATGCCTCGAAGTAATTAAAGATTAACAGAGGGTAATGAGGTCATTGGGATACTTAGATATCACTATAATGTACGTTGGATAGGTCTAGGTTGAAATTCCAAGCACATAGCTCACCAAAAATGGACTAAAGATGAACCTGAAGGAGGACTGAGGCGATCGTGTCCTTCATCCGTTTCCACAGTTCAACCGTGGTATCTTTACAAGATTTAAGAGAGGGGAAACCTCATCCTAAACATGGCCATCAATTGTTGCCACGGTTCAACTGTGGCCATCAGATGCTACAGTGGTTGACCCTAGGCTTATTTATATACTAAAATTCAGGAGAGAAAAATTATATTAATTTGGTATCAACTAAAGGTTAGAGAGAAGGAAGAGATCTCCACAATTAATATCATCTTGAGGTGAGAATTTAATTTCCTATTCGGTATATATAATCCCTCTTTTAACTCTCCAACTACTTGGAACTTATAGATTTCTAATGACTCGGTCGGTCATTTTATGTATTTGAGCCTCGTTCCCCTATTGGTGTTTCATGTATGTTTGTTTGTTGTTTCGTGACTTATGGTGATGGTTGGTTTGGCTTCAGAAATATTTGAAAATGATTTGGACACTTAGTCGCATTTTGGAAGCTTAAGTTGCTAAAGTTGATCAAGGTTTTGACCATTGAGTAAATGACCTTGGAATTAGGATTAATGGTTCCAATAAGTTTGTATGGAGATTTTGGACTTAGGCTATGTTTGGGTTTGGATTTGGAGGTTCCTAGAAGATTTTCTCTCTATGTACCGAAATTTAGCAATTTGAAGATTTGGAGAGTTCATAGGCTTGATCGGGAGTTGACTTTGATGTTATCGGATTTTGGTTGGTGTTCCGGGACTTTGGATAGGTTATTTAATTCATTGAAACTTGTGTGCAAAGTTTGGTAGGAATCTAAAATGTTTAGGCTTGATCCGAACGAGTTTGGTGAAGTTATGAAGTTAAGATATGGCTTTTGATCGTCCATTCTTGGTTTTGATGTTAATGGTGGTGTTTGGAGAATTTGGATAAGTTTGATTGAGGTATTATTACTTTTTGGTATGTTTGGAGGGGGGCCCAAGGGGATCGGATGTGTTTCTGGATGATTCTAGATCATTTTGGATGTTGTTGGCATGATGGTTCTGCGTGTGACACCTGGGATGTCTCTCCTACGATGATCTTTTACGCATAAGTGAAGGAAATCTTGGTTGTACGGTTGGCTGCATTTTCAAGGTGGTTTACGCAGATGAGATGACGCAGATGCATATGCAGAGTTTTGGCGCGGGCCAGTAAGGAGTGGGTTGGCTAGGAGTGTGCACATATGCGAAAGGTTGGATGCACCTGAAACTTCACAGATGCGAAAATGTGTCGCATGTGTGAGGGAAGGTTGACGGAAGGCACACATGTGATCTCTCATGTGTGAGATTTTAAGCCATAGGTGCGAAGGGGCGGCAGTTTAAGTGAGGCTCGCAGATTGTTATATTTATGATATCAGTTTGAGACTTTTTGGGCTTTTTTATTTTATAATGATTTTTTCTTAAGACTTTAATAGTCTGCTTTAGTTATAATTGATTGAGTGTTAGCTTTCCTAGAGAGTGGGTTAGGCACCATAGGTACGACTTTGGATCTTATCAAGTTGGCATCAAAAGTCCAAGTTCTAAGGGTCTCGCAAATCACAAGAAGGCCTAGTAGAGTCTCATGAATCGGTGTAGAGACATCAATATCCATCTAAGAGAGAGGATATAGGCCTTTAGGAAACTTTTCTTCTTGATTCCTCATCGTGCATTGATTATTGTCTTGAGTCTAAATCTTTCTCTTTTATTCTCTCACATATGGTGAGAATGCATGCATTACTAGCGGCATCAGGTACTGGAGAGGTAGCAATATTGGCCATAGTTGAGAGAGGTAGAGGTTGGGTTTGGCCAAGGCTCCAGCTAGGGGCCATACTCTCACCGCTAAATGAGGAGCATCCATCGGAGCCCATGTCCATGCCAGGGCAGTTGCAGCAGACCGACATGTGGATCAGGTGGAGGATGAGCTCATTGATTAGCATATTGAGGCTCTAGTGCATGCCCAGTAGGCAGAGGGTTTTGTTGATGCGCTAGTATTCCAGGAGACCATGGCTAAGATGGTATGCTTTATAGATATTCATTGACCCAGGCTGGAGTGGTTCCGGTGGCCCCAACCACATATTAGGCTAGAGGCAGATGTTATATACTAGTCACTCATACTCCAGAGCAACCTATTGTAGCAGCTAGACCCGTTATTGATCCAACTATGTCCACTAAGGAGCAAAACAGGCTTGACAGGTTTCAGAAGTTACATCCTCCTCACTTTGATGGTGATGATTTAGAGGATACCTAGAATTTTCTTGATCGGTGCCATCATATTCTTCACAATTTGATCCTGGTAGAGTCTAATGGAGTGGATTTCACTACTTTCAGCTGAGGGGAGATGCTAGGAGATAGTGGCATACTTATTAACTGGGTAGGCCAGTAGGTTTAGCTCACATCACTTGGATTCCATTTTTGCATCAATGTTTTGAGAGGTACACCCCTCTCGCTAGGAGGGATGTATTTGAGAGTCCAGTTTGACCACCTCTAGCAGGATCGTATGTACTGATTGAGTATGAAGAAAGATTCATAGAGGGAGAAGGTGAGGTTGAGGGTTGGACTTATGGTATCAGGATTGCTATGGACCGAGAGGCAGAGATACAAATTATTTTCCATTAGACCATAAAGATAGCTTAGAGGATTGATCATATTCGCAGATAAGGGTGAGAGGGCATGATGAGGGACTATCTGTATACGACTAAAATCGGAGAGCCCGATTTTACGGTCATTTCGACGGGTAGAAGGCTCGAAGGTTCAAGTTTTGGCCTCGAGGGAGTACATATCGAAGTTCCTCGACCTCGAGGCAGTAGATATCGAATTCCTCAACCTCGAGGCAGTGCAAATCGAAGGTCAACATGGAAAGGCGGGAAACTCCCAAGAGGCACGTGGTTAAAGCTGACAAAATACACAAAACAGTACAAGCCCGTACCGTGGCATTAAATGGTTGTACCAGTCATATCTCTTTGCATTAATTACAGATGTACTATGTTGAGATTCCCCCTCATATATAAAGGGGACCCTTGTCACTTTGTAACACACATGATATTCAATACAAGAACAAGAACATCCTCTGCTCCCTAGCTAAAACATTCTCTACAATTGCTTCATTCATTTATTGCTTCTCATTTATTGTGTTCTTGAATTATTCTTCATTTATTACCTATATTATTGATCATAAATAGGCCATTCTTAAGGCATTCAATACTATCATATTGTTATCGGCATCCCCCAGTCAGGCTTCTAGAGCTCGACCTCGAGGCCATTTCGCCCACCCTCGAGACCGGTACCTCCGTTACCCGGTTTGCGTAATCACGTTTCCTTTTGCTCTTGTTTCATTTTTCTCACTTCATATTCAGCATCTACTTCCTAAGCAATCAGCATTAAAATAGATCACATATTTTTAGAACCGCATAATCAAATATAATTGTAATTACGATTTTCAAGGTAAACAAAAGGTATACTAGGGAACCTATAAGTCTATAAAGAACATTATCTTAATGTTTTGCTAAACCAGTGAGAATTCGGTCAAGGGTTATAGTTATTCTAAGATGCAGGTGTTAGGCATCCCTCAAAATCTAGGTTAAGTGGTTCCTTAAATTTAGGCTAAATGCGGGGAAAAGAATTTTTTATATCCTAGACAATTAGCGATTAAGGTTTCTAAATGGGTCTATATGAAGGCTTTAACTAAGTGAGAAAGTATTTAATCTTATCAAAAATCACTCGTTTAAAAAGGTTTACAGCTTTTAGAAATGAAAATATTTGATTTCGAAACTATGGTGTACGGTTTGCTTAATAGTAAGGAGTTGTTAAATCATGCAATTCCATGCTGATGCTTAATCTTTGTACCTTGAAAAATGAGGTATACCTTATCTATTTCGAATATTGTTCGGTCTGAATCATATTGATTTCCAAAAGTGATTTTTCATCCTTGTAAAAATCCCAGTCTAATTTGTATTGTGCAATTGAATTTCTTTCCAAAATAATTTAGTTGCCGAGTTTGCCGGAGTGATTCATTTGAAGACTTCTCTAAGATAATTTTTTTGTTTAAATCATTTAAATTCTGCAAATACCTAAAAAGACAGATGAAAACTGCAAAGTGAGTAAACAAAAGAACTTAATTGATAAATAAATAGGTGAAACATGTTCAGATCTTAAAAATTATTAGGCCTATAAAGTGAGAAATTATTTAAATTATGATTACTCTTTTACCCATCGAGATTTAATTACCCTAAGATATTTTCTAAAAAGAAACATATAATATCAACGTTAGTTCCATGGTATAAGATATACAGAAAACATGCTAATAATGGAAATGATTTTAACGTGAGAGAAAGGATTGGACTCAATGTTGGACTGATGATTAGTCAGGCCCAATTTAAATTTAAGCAGCAGCAAAACACCAGTGGACATTGAATGCAATGAGGGGAGACGGCCCAGCTCAATGGGTTTGGGCAAGAGTTCACTATGAACTACATAGGCCCAATGTATTCATGCAAAGAAGAAAATAAAATTAATTAGTACTGTATACAAGAATTAACAACACAACACAGATTAAGATGGACATAATTATAATCTAAAATGAAAAAAGTAAATCTATTTCATTTGTGATAACCCTCCAACGATTCTCAAGGACGATAACTATCTGTTAGAGTGAATCACATTAACTTACAAGGTTCCCCTATGACCCCCTGACACTTTAGAGTTCACAAGGGCCTCTTGGACTTCGTGCAGTGCTTGTGCCAGGTAGGGGTCCCTGGATAGTAAAATTAATTCACAATAAGTGCCTTGTGTCATTGAACATTGTTCTTCCATATATGTTTAAACATAAACCTTGTGTAATGACCCGACCGGTCGTTTTGCGTTTCGGAACCTATTCCCTTAAATGAACCTTCCCATAGTGGATTATTTTGATTTATGACTTGTGGGGACTGGTGGTTCGGGATTCGAAAGTGTTTAGAGTGCTATAGGAACACTTGGTTCCTTAAGGTTAGCCTTTAAAGGCCAAGTTTGACTTCAGTCAACATTTTGGGTAAACGACCTCAAAATTGAGTTTCGGCAGTTCCAGTAGCTTCGTCTGATGATTCTGAACTTAGGCGTATATTCGGAATGGGTTTTGGATGACCCGGGAGAATTTCGGCACCCAATATTGAAATAAGAGTTCCTTAAGTTCCTATTTGTGGTATGGGACGTGTTTTTGAGTTATCGAGGTCCGAACGGTATTCTGAGACCGGGAACAATTCCGTTATGTCATTCATGACTTGCCTGCAAAATTTGGTGTCATTTCGAGTAGTATAGGTCGGCTCGGTGCATTGTTATCGAATTCAAGAACTTGAAGTTCTTAAGTTATGATTCTAGGGGTTTTGGGATGTGATTTTGAGTTTTAGCGTTGTTTTGAGTGTTCCGAAGGCTCGAGCGAGTCCGTATTACAATTTGGGACTTGTTGGTATGTTTGGACGGGGGCTCGGATGGGCCCAGGTGCCTCCCGGACACCACACGAGGCCAAAAACCAGCTGAAATAGCTGTTGGTGCACCTGTTCTTGTGTGACCGCAGGTGCGGTTGCCCAGTCGCAGGTGCGGGACCGCTCCTACAGTCCCAGCCTCGCAGGTGCGACTCCCAGCGGGTAGCTCATTTCTCGCAGGTGCGAACAAAGTTTTGCAGGAGCGGAGCCGCGGGTGCGGTCTCCTATCCGCAGGTGCAAGCCCAGGCTTCCTCGTCCATTTATGCAGGTGCGAGCCTTTGCTCGCAGGTGCGAGACCGCAAGTGCGGAACCACTGTCAGGCAGTGTGTTTTAAATACGGGATTCTTCATTATTTTCTTCACTCCTTCCTCCATTAAAACACTTTGAGATCTTGGGAAAAGGGCTCCACGACCCAACCATTGAAAGGTAAGTAAATTTCATCTCAAGATTTGTTAATGCATGAATTCCTAGTTGAATTTCATTACCTAATTAGTGAAAAGTTTAGGAATTGGGTAGTAACCTAGGGCTTTCGATCATTTGAGAATACCTGTGAATTAGCTATGAAATCAAGTAAAAATAATGTACTAACGATCCTTAGGTTATGGGTGAGTGGTTCCTTCGTGAATTTTCAGAATCCGAGCATGCGGGCCCGGGGTTGGATTTTGGGATTTCTTCAAGAATGATGAATTTGACTAAATAGTAGGAGAATTCCATGTTTTGGGTATAATTTGATATATATTTATGTAACGTTTGATTAGTTTCGAGTCCTTGGGTGACGAGTTCGGAGTTTCGGGCGCATTCTTGACCCGGGGAGTAGGTTCGATGCGAGGTGAGTCTCCTTTCTAACCTTGTAAGAGGGAATTGTCCCCATAGGTGATTATAAATGGTGGTTTGTCCTTATTTGCGGGGGCTGAGCACGCACGAAGTGACGAGAGTCCGTGAGTAGCTACTATTATGCCTTGTCGGGTAGTTTAAGACTCACAAGCATGCTTTATGTGTTGTATCTTTGATCTTGCATATGGATTAAGTAGTCTAATATCCTCGAATCTCACATGTGAATGCCTAAGGGGTTATGCTTGAAGTTGACATTACTAAATTCTAACCCTATTAGTATGTTCCCTGCTAAATTATCTGGAATCTCCTGCTAATCATGAATTTATATGGGAACCAGAGTCGCATGGATGATTCGCGAGCGGGGTAGTCTAGTATTATAGTAACCCGAGTCGCATGAATCATTCGCGCGCGGGGGTGGTCTTAGCATTATATTAAACATGTCGCATGTTCGATTCGCGAGCTGGGCAGATATATGCATCTATGATTCGGGTCGTTCGACCCTCGGCATTGCATATTTACTTTTCTCGTCGTAAAGGTCGTACGTTCATAGCCTGTTATATGTTTGGTAATTTATGAGAAGCCTCGTGATTGTAACTGTTGATTTCATGAAATAAAGAAGGTTAAATAGCTTGTATGACATGGAAAGGGATGGCGTGGGGGTACTAGAGATTGTTGTTTGATGCACATCTTCTTATTACTGTTCATTACTGCTATTACTAGTTAGCCTGTACTTATTCCACATTGTCTGACCCTAGTAAGTATCACGTCGACCTCTCGTCACTACTTCTTCGAGGTTACGCGGGATAGTCATTGGGTATATATCTGTTTATGTACTCATACTATGCTTCTGTACTTAATTGTACAGGTTTTGAGGCTGGTGCATCTGGTTATTCGACCGGAGCTTGACCCTGGGAGTATATTTTGGACCTGACTCCACGGTGAGTTGTTTCCCTTGGTGATTCTCAGCAGCACTATGAAGTTATCTTTGTTTATTTCTATCTACTTCTTTCAGACAGTAGAACTGTTTATATCATCTTTTGTATATTCTACTAGTTCGCATGTAGACTTGTGACACTAGTTCCTGGCACACACATAGTTGACTCTATATGTTTGGGACATTATATATTGGTTTATGATCCTTGTGGCTACATTTACTTAAGTTGGTTAATTTATCCGCTTTTACCTAAATGTTCTAAGCTTAAAATTTGTTAAGGGTGGGGATGGTTTGTCAAATAAGGATAATTTCACTAGTAAACAACTGTTGGCTTGCCTGACCCCGGTGTTGGGCGCCATCACGACCTGTGTTGGGATTTTGGGTCGTGACAACATGGTATCAGAGCACTAGGTTCACGTAGGTCTCACAAGTCACGGGAAAACCGAATAGAGTCTCGCGAATCGATACGGAGACATCTGTATTTATCTTCGGGAGGCTATAGGGTGTTAGGAAACCTCTCTTTATTCCTGATCTATCGTGTAGTTAATGGTTTACTAAATCTCATTCTTCTATTCTCTCACAGATGGTGAGGATGCGTACATCTGGCAGAGGCCGGGGGAGGGCACCGGCCCGAGGTAGGGGACGAGGGCATCCCAGAGCTATTCCAGTTGCACCACTAGGGGATCCTACTATAGAGGAGTAGGGGGAGGTGCCCCCAGCGGGTCCTGCTCCAATGGACTTCATGACAGCGCCAGGCTTCCAGGAGGTCATGGGTCGTATGATGAGATTTATGGATACTATGTCCCAGGCTGGTTTATTTCCAGCGGATCCTGCACATCTCAGGCAGGAGGGGGAGCCCAGACCCCTACTGCCCAGGCTACAGGCCAGACAACAGCACTTTATCATACCCCGGGTACACTGCCCGGGTGGGGTTCAGCCTGTAGCAGCAGCACCTGAGCCCAGACAAGATGCGGACGGCGATCCGAAGAAGCTATTGGACAGATGGACTCGATTGCATCCTCCAGTTTTCAGGGGTGAGCGAGGCGAGGATGCCCAGGATTTCATTGACAGGTGCAGGGACAGACTACACAACATGAGGATACTAGAGTCCAATAGAGTGGACTTCTCTACTTTCCAGTTAAAGGGCAGAGCTCGCAGATGGTGGCAGTCCTATATTCTCAGCAGGCCAGCAGATTCTCCTCCTATCACTTGGCAGCAATTCACTCAGATGTTTCGAGACAGATATATCCCACCCTCTAAGAGGGAAGAGCTGCGGTATCAGTTTGAGCAGCTGGAGCAGGGACATCTGTCATTGACAGACTATGAGGCCAGATTTTCAGAGTTGTCTCGCCCTGCACTCATGATACTACCTATCGTTGCTGAGAGAGTGCGGAGATTTGTAGCCGGGTTGCATCCAGGCATTAGGGACAGCATGGCCCGGAGGTGGAGATGGGGACTCCTTATCAGCTAGTAGTGGAGATTGCTCGTAGGATCGAGGGTTATCGGTTGAGGGTCAGGGAGCAGGTACAGCCGGATAAGAGAGCCAGATACTCTGGGGATTTCAGAGGTACCCTAGCTAGGGGCAGAGGTCAGTTTCGTAGGGGTCAGCCCAGCAGGCCCCCATATTCAGCACCCCCACCACCACATCCTCGTGGTGCTCCAGTGAGGCCTTACTTCAGTGCTATGCCAGAGGGTTCTCACCGTCCCCCAGTTATCCAGGGTTCTTCTTCAGGGCAGCAGGTCGTGCCTCTAGTGAGATGTTACGAGTGTGGGGATCTCGGCCATATCATAAGGATTTGTCCCAGGTTTCGGGGCAACGCAGTGCAGCAAGGTTACCAGCCTATGAGTCCAACACCAACAATCAGGCTACCTAGAGGTAGGGGACAGGTCGGCAGGGGTCGTCCTAGAGGTGGAGGCCTGTTAGGGAGAGGTCAGCCAGCTCCTGTTCATTCTGGTAGGGCTCAGTCTTTCGGTGCTCCAGCTAGATTCTATGATATTTCGGCTAAATCAGACGCAGTGCCCTCAGACGCCGTGATCACAGGTATTATTACAGTATGTGGTAGAGAGGCATCGATGTTATTTGATCCAGGATCCACGTATTCCTATGTTTCGATCTTATTTGCTCATTTTCTGGATGTCCCTCGTGAGTCCTTGGGTTCTCCTATATGTGTATCCACTCCTGTGGGCGATTCTGTGGTGGTAGACCGGGTTTACCTGTCCTGTATGGTCACATTTTGCGGGTTCGAGACTCGAGCAGATCTCTTATTTGCTCGACATGGTTGATTTTAAGATTATTTTAGGCATGGATTGGCTATCTCCTTATCATGTCATTCTATATTGCCATGCCAAGACAGTTACTTTAGCCATGCAAGAGTCGCCTAGGCTGGAGTGGAGAGGTTCCTAAGTTAGTGCAGCCAGCCGGGTTATTTCATTCCTGAAGGCTCGGCATATGGTCGAGAAGGGTTGTCTGGCCTACCTCGCTTATGTGCGGGACGCCACCGCCGAGTCTCCGACGATTGATTTAGTTCCAGTTGTTCGAGAGTTTGCTGATGTATTTCCTTCGGACCTTCCGGGCATGCCTCCGGATAGTGATGTTGATTTCTGCATTGATTTAGCTCCAGGCACCCATCCTATATCTCTTCCTCCATATCGTATGGCTCTGAAGGAGTTGAAGGAGAAACTTGAGGAGTTGTTAGCTAAGGGGTTCATCAGACCAATTGTATCGCCATGGGGTGCTCCAGTTCTATTCGTGAAGAAGAAGGATGGGTCCATGCGGATGTGTATTGATTACCGCCAGTTGAACAAGGTTACCATTAAGAACAAGTATCCTTTTCCACGCATCGATGATTTGCTTGACCAGTTGCAGGGTGCTCGTGTGTTTTCTAAGATTGATTTGAGATCGGGATATCACCAGTTGAAGATTCGGGCTTCAGATGTTCCGAAGACTGCTTTTCGTACGAGATATGGCCACTATGAGTTCCTGGTAATGTCCTTTGGCTTGACTAATGCCCCAGCAGCTTTCATGGACTTGATGAATAGGATGTTCAGGCTATATATTGATTCCTTTGTTATCGTCTTTATTGATGACATCTTGATTTACTCAGGTAGCCTGGGTGAGCACGAGCAGCATTTGAGGGTTGTGCTCCAGACCTTACGGGAACAAAAGCTATATGTTAAGTTCTCCAAGTGTGAGTTCTGGTTGGATTCTGTGGAATTCTTGGGGCATGTGGTATCCGGAGAGGGTATCAAGGTTGATCCTCAGAAGATTGAGGCAGTTCAGAGTTGGACGCGTTCTACTTCAGCTACCAAGATCAGGAGCTTTTTGGGCCTAGCAGGCTATTACCGCCGATTTGTGGAGGGGTTCTCTTCTATTGCAGCTCCATTGACTAGATTGATTCAGAATAATGCCCCGTTCAGATGGTCCGACGAGTGTGAGGCGAGCTTCAGAAGCTCAAGACAGCATGACCTCAGCACCAGTTCTAGTATTACCTTTCGGTTCTGGGATGTATACAGTATATTGCCACGCTTCGCGTGTTGGCTTGGGGTGTGTGTTGATGCAGGAAGGGAGAGTTATTTCTTATGCTTCGCGCCAACTGAAGGTTCATGAGAAGAATTATCATGTGCACAATTTGGAGTTGGCGGCGATTGTTCATACTCTTAAGATTTGGAGGCACTACTTGTATGGAGTGTCCTGTGAGGTTTATACAGTCCACCACAGCTTGCAGCACTTGCTCAAGCAGAGAGATCTTAATTTGAGGCAGTGCAAATGGCTTGAGTTGTTGAAGGATTATGATATCACCATTCTATACAATCCGGGCAAGGCGAACGTGGTAGCGGATGCTTTGAGCAGGAAGGCGACGAGTATGGGTAGCTTGGATTATATTGCAGTAGTGAAGAGACCTCTAGCCTTGGACATTCAGTCCTTGGCTAATCGCCTGGTGAGATTAGACCTTTCAGAGCCTCGTCGAGTTCTAGCACATGTGGTTGCTCAGTCTTCGTTATTTGGGGAGATTAAGGCTCGGCAGTATGATGATCCGTGTTTGGCAGAGCTACGGGAGACAGTGGTTCAGGGTAGGGCCAAGGAGGTAACTATTGGCGAGAATGGTGTTCTGAGACTTCAGGGCCGCTTATGTGTTCCTAATGTTAATGGCCTGAGGGAGAGGATTCTAGAGGAGGCACACAGTTCTCGGTATTCTGTTCATCCTGGTGCTATGAAGATGTATCGTGCTTTGAAGCAGCATTACTGGTGGAGGCGGATGAAGAGGTACATCATGGAGTATGTGACTAGGTGTCTTAACTGCCAGCAGGTGAAGTATGAGCACCAGAGGCCAGGAGGCCTACTTCAGCAGATGCCCATTCTTGATTGGAAATGAGAGCGCATCGCTATGGACTTCGTGGTTGGGTTGCCTCGGACTTTACGGAAGGTTGACGCGGTTTGGGTCATTGTGGATAGATTGACCAAATCGGCGCATTTCATTATAGTGGCTACTACATATACTTCTGAGAGGTTGGCACAGGTCTACATTCGGGAGATATTTCGGTTGCACGGTGTGCCGGTGTCTATTATATCAGATCGAGGTCCTCATTTCACCTCGCACTTCTGGAGAGCATTGCATTTGAGATGGGTACCCAGATAGACCTCAGCACAGCATTTCACCCTCATATTGATGGTCAGTCGGAGCGTACAGTTCAGATATTAGAGGACATACTCAGAGCATGTGTGATTGACTTCGGAGGTCAGTGGGACCAGTTCTTGTCTTTGGACGAGTTTGCTTACAATAATAGTTATCAGTCCAGCATTGAGATGGCATCATTTGAGGCTTTGTATGGTCAGCGATGTCGTTCCCCTGTCGGGTGGTTTGAGCCTGTCTAGGCTAAGTTATATGGCACCGACCTAGTGAGGGATGCTTTGGAGAAAGTGAAGTTGATCCAGGAGAGGCTCCGCACAGCACAATCCAGACAGAAAAGTTACACGGATCAGAGGGCGCGTGATGTATCATTTATGGAGGGAGATACGGTCCTGTTGAAAGTCTTGCCTATGAAGGGTATTATGAGGTTTGGGAAGAAGGGCAAGCTGAGCCCGAGGTTTATAGGCCCTTCGAGGTGTTGAGGCGAGTTGGGGAGGTTTCTTATGAGATGGTCTTACCTCCCAGGTTATCAGGAGTTCATCCAGTTTTTCATGTATCTATGCTCCGGAGGTACCACGCAGACTTCTCTCACGTGGTTGATTTCATCACTATTCAGTTGGATGAGAGGTTAGTCTACGAGGAGGAGCCAATTGCTATTATTGATAGACAGGAGCGCCAGTTGAGGTCCAAGAGAATTTATGCCGTAAAGGTCTAGTGGAAGGGCCATCCAGTTGAGGAGGCAACCTGGGAGTCCGAGGAGGGCATGTGTAGCATATATCCGCACTTATTCAGAACTTCAAGTATGATTCTAGACCCGTTCGAGGACGAACATTTGTTTAAGAGGTGGAGAATGTAACGACCCGATCGGTTGTTTTGCGTTGTCGGACCCCGTTCCCCTAAATGAAACTTCCCATAGCGGCTTATTGTGATTTCTGACTTGCGGGGACTGGTGGTTCGGGATTCGGAAGTGTTTAGAGTGCTATAGGAACACTTGGTTCCTTAAGGTTGGCCTTTAAAGGCCAAGTTTGACTTCGGTCAACATTTTGGGGAAACGACCTCGGAATCGTGTTTCGACGGTTCCAGTAGCTTCGTGTGATGATTCCGGACTTGGGCGTATGTTTGGAATGGGTTTTGGATGACCTGGGAGTGTTTCGGCGCCCAATATTGAAATAAGAGTTCCTTAAGTTCCTATTTGTGGTTTGGGATGTGTTTTTGAGTTATCGAGGTTCGAACGCAATTACAAGATCAAGAATAGTTCTATTATGTCATTTATGAGTTGCCTGCAAAATTTGGTGTCATTCCGAGTAGTATAGGTCTGTTCGGCGCATTGTTATCGAATTCAAGAACTTGAAGTTCTTAAGTTATGATTATAGGGGTTTTGGGATGTGATTTTGAGTTTTAGCATTGTTTTGAGTGTTTCGAAGGCTCGAGCGAGTCTGTATTATGATTTAGGACTTGTTGGTATATTTGTACGGGGGCTCGGGTGGGCCTAGGTGCCTCCACCACACGAGGACAAAAACTAGCTGAAATAGCTGTTGGTGCACCTGTTCTGGTGTGACCGCAGGAGCGGTTGCCCAGTCGTAGGTGCGGGACCGCTCCTGTGGTCCCAGCCTCGCAGGTGCGACCCTTAGCGAGCATCCCATTTCTCACAGGTGGGGACAAAGTTCCGCAGGAGCGGAGCCGCGGGTGCGGTATCCTATCCGCAGGTGCGAGCCCAGGATTCCTTGTCCATTTCCGCAGGTGCGAGCCTTTGCTCGCAGGTGCGGTCCTTGAGCCGCAGGTGCGGAAGCACTGTTAGGCAGTGTGTTTCTTAAATACAGGATTCTTCATTGTTTTCTTCACTCCTTCATCCATTAAAACACTTTGAGATCTTGGGAAATGGGCTCCACGACCCAACCACTGAAAGGTAAGTAAATTTCATCTCAAGATTTGTTAATGCATGAAGTCCTAGTTGAATTTAGTTACCTAATTAGTGAAAATTTTAGGAATTGGGTAGTAACCTAGGGCTTTCGATCATTTAAGAATTTACCCACGAATTAGCTATGAAATCAAGTAAAAATCATGTACTAACGATCCTTAGGTTATGGGTGAGTGGTTCCTTCGTGAATTTTCGGAATCCGAGCATGCGGGCCCGCGGTTCGATTTTGGGATTTCTTCAAGAATGATTAATTTGACTAAATAGTAGGAGAATTTCCATGCTTTGAGTATAATTTGATATATATTTATGTAACGTTTGATTAGTTTCGAGTCCTTGGGTGACGAGTTCGGAGTTTCGGGCGCATTCTTGACCCAGGGAGTAGGTTCGACACAAGGTGAGTCTCCTTCCTAACCTTGTAAGAGGGAATTGTCCTTATAGGTGATTATAAATGGTGGTTTGTCCTTATTTGCGGGGGCTGCGTACGCACAAAGTGATGAGAGTCTGTGCGTAGCTACTATTATGCCTTGTCGGGTAGTTTAGGACTCACAAGCATGCTTTATGTGTTGTATCTGTGATCTTGCATATGGATTAAGTAGTCTAATATCCTCGAATCTCACATGTGAAGGCCTAAGGGGTTATGCTTGAAGTTTGCATTACTAAATTCTCACCCTATTAGTATGGTCCTTGCTAAATTATCTAGAATCTCCTGCTAATCATGAATTTATATGGGAACCCGAGTCGCATGGATGATTCGCGAGCGAGGTAGTCCTAGTATTATAGTAACCCGAGTCGCATGAATGATTCGCGAGCAGGGGTGGTCTTATTATTATATTAACCATGTCGCATGTTCGATTCGCGAGCGGGGCAGATAGATGCATCTATAGTTTGGGCCATTCGACCCTCGGTAGTGCACATTTACTTTTCTCGTCGTAAAGGCCGTACGTTCATAGCCTATTATATGTTTGGTAATTTATGAGAAGCCTTGTGATTGTAACTGTTGATTTCATGAAAGAAAGAAGTTTAAATAGCTTGTATGACATGGAAAGGGATGGCGTGAGGGTACTAGAGATTGTTGTTTGATGCATATCTTCTTATTACTGTTCATTACTGCTATTACTAGTTAGCCTGTACTTATTCCAAATTGTCTGACCCTAGTAAGTATCACGTCAACCTCTCATCACTACTTCTTTGAGGTTAGGCGGGATACTCACTAGGTACATATCTGTTTATGTACTCATACTACGCTTTTGTACTTAATTGTACAGGTTTTGAGGCTGGTGCATCTGGTTATCCGACCGGAGCTTGACCTTGGGAGTATATTCTGGACCTGACTCCACGGTGAGTTGTTTCCCTTGGCGATTCTCAGCAGCACTATGGAGTTATCTTTGTTTATTTCTATCTACTTCTTTCAGATAGTAGAACTGTTTATATCATCTTTTGTATATTCTACTAGTTCGCCTGTAGACTTGTGACACTAGTTCCTGGCACACACATAGTAGACTCTATATGTTTGGGACATTATATATTGGTTCATGATCCTTGTGGCTACATTTACTTAAGTTGGTTAATTTATCCGTTTTTACCTAACTGTTCTAAGCTTAAAATTTGTTAAGGGTGGGGATGGTTTGTCAAATAAGAATAATTTCACTAGTAAACAATTGTTGGCTTGCCTGACCCCAGTGTTGGGCGCCATGACGACCTGTGTTGGGATTTTGGGTCGTGACACCTTGACTAAACATTTCGAACAAACAGATCGATCTGGAAAATCAAATAAACAACCACAAAAAGCTTCTTCCAACACAAAAGGCCTAAGGCCCAATAATCATAACAGATTTAAGAACACAATCAAGTGAAGCACAAACAATAAGGACAATACCACATTTATTATTAAAACAATCATTTAGAGATTGAAACAATCACTTAGATAGAAATAGGATAAGAATTTCAAAGTCTCAAAGTCAACTCAGTATCATTCTACATGCCATATGAACAAAGATTTTTAACAATATATTCCTGTAGGCAAAATTCACTGAGTTGAAACAATCACTTAGATAGAAATAGGATAAGAATTTCAAAGTCTCAAAGTCAACTCAGTATCATTGTTTCAGTCAAACATGACCATTGAGAGTCACAGAACAAAGATTTTTAACAATATATTCCTGTAGGCATGCTTACTATGTCATATATGCTTTCCAGTTTAAGATATGCAGCTAGAATTTAGCAAGAAAGGAACATTCTAAACATGTAAACTATTTCGGCTTAATAGAGGTCCAGTACATGAGTAAGAACACAATAACAATAAACATGGACTTTTAATTTTAATAAGTCTAAACCATCACAAATCGGAGCTTACAAGAAACCAAAATAAACCCAGTGCAGTCACTTAATGATAGACAAACACTAGCACATTATCAAGACTTCATTGAACTATTCAGGCTAAGAATTTAGACTCAGAATTTTCATTAAAAAGGTCCCACATAATCTGCTCAAGTCTTCATATACCAACATCTCACAGAAACATAATCCAATTATACAACACGTAATATCACAATGTACCATAAATTCAGCTCAAACTCGTGTCACGTATAAGGACACCAATAATATTTGAGACAACATATCAAAAGTGCACAGAGACATATATATATAACATGCGAATATAACTATCATGACTGAACAATGTGACTACAACTAAGGCAAATAGATCAACATGGAAAAAATAACCCCATCATGTCTCAAACAATTAAGCAAATAGCCTAAACATGAATTCTTGCATTAATAACAACTCACATCGTCATATAAATGGAGAAAACATGATATCAAATAAGCATTATATCAAAACAACACATATAATAGCCTAATAACTACCCGGATCATGAATACCCTGGTGCGCACACACACGCTCGTCACCTAGCAAGTCCGTCACCCGACACATATCAAATATCATAGTTCTCAGGCATAATTACCTTCAAATTCATGTTTAGATATGTTACTTACCTCGAACAAGCCAAAACAATACTCTAGAAATGACATCTCCCGTAAATCGAGCTCCGAACACCTCGAAGCTACCAAAAGCAACTCAAAATATCGAATAATGCCATATGAAACAACCCCAAATGATAAAGTTCGAGTCTTTAATCAAATATTCAAAGTCAACCAAAAAGTCAACTTGGGGCCGCACCCCGGAACCCGACAAAACTCATAAAATCATACAACTCATTCGAATACGAATCCAACCATACTAATTTCATTCAATTACGACTATGAATCGAAGTTCAAAACCCAATTATTCACTTCAAAAAAGTTTTGACAAAAACTCCCAATTTCTCTTTTGATTCATCACTCAAATGCCAAAATCTAACATGGAATCATGTAAAATAATAAAATTTGAGTCAAAAATACGTACCCCAATCCGAATCATGAAAATCCCCTCCAAAATTGCCTAAATTCGAGCTCCCAAACTCAAAATGTGTTAAAATGAGTAACCCCCCCCCCCCAAAATAAGGTCATAGCTCTACCCGTGGTTGTACCCTCGCGGTCAAGATGCATAAAATCACACTGCCACAAAAATGCTCTATGCGTTCGCCACACCAACCACGCAAATGCGATGACCTAAGATGGACCACCGTGAACGCGTCCAAGCCCATGCAAACGCGAAGCCTAATCCCCCAGCTCTCTCGCTGAAACGCGAATGTGATGGTCAGGTCGCTCAACATCCTTTAACGCGACTCCATGTCGCGAACTCGATAAGTAAAAAATCACCCAGATCCAAATCACACTTCGGAATCGTGAAGCTCCTACTCAATCGCGATGCTTTTTAGACCAGCACCAGAAATCTGAGGGAACTAGCAATCACGTATGAAAGAAAATGGTTCAAAACTCACCCAAGCTCCTCGAGACCTCATTCAAACATGCCTATAAATCCCAAAATATAACACGGACCTACTCGAGGACTCAAATCAAATGTAATAACATCAAAATCATGAATCGCACCTCAAATCGAGCTTAATGAACTATTTCAAATTTCCAAATTCTAAACTTACGCCGAGCACGCCTAAACAACTTGAAATCACCTCAAATTTTGTACACAAGTTCCAATAAAATAATGAACCAATTCAAACTCCCAGAACAATAATTCAAACTCGATAACATAAGAAATAACCTCCCGGCCAAACCTATATGATCTTTAAAAACCTTCAAATTGCTAACTTTCGCCAAATGAAGTCGAAACCTCGTGGAAATATCTAAATGCAAATTCAGGCATACGCCAAAGTTGAAAATTACCATGCGGAAGGGTCATCCAGTATATTCTATCTAATTCTGTGTTTTGAGGTCGTGAAAACCTCCTTCTATCTCACCTCGATTTGCGTGTGCAGCCCGACCGTGTAGCCGGGAAGCCTTTATGTGAAAAATTGATAAAAAGAAAAATTTTGTATTGGAAATTTGAATAAAGTTGACTTCAGTCAATGTTTTTGGTAAACGGACCCGAACCCGTGATTTGACGGTCCCGGAGGGTCTGTAGGAAAATATGGGACTTGGGCGCATGCCTGAAATCGAATTCCGAGGTCCTAGGTCCGAGAAATAAATTTTTAAAGAAAAATTATTTTCTGAAAAATATAAAGGTTTTTGAAAATGAAATTTGAGGTGAAACCTGTGATATCGGGCTCGCATTACGATTCCGAAGCCCGGTACAGGTTCGATATGATTTATATGTGTTATCCATGAAATTTGGTAAGAAACGGACTTAGTTTGACGTGATTCGGACCTTAAATGCAAAACTTAATGTTTATAGAAGTTTGAAGAATTTTCATGAATTTTTTTAGTTTAATTCATCGTATTAGTATTGTTTTATGTGGTTTGAAACCTCGAGCGAGTCCGTGTTAGGTCATATGACTTGTGTGTATGGTTGGACGGGGTCCCGGGGGGCCTCGGGTACGTTTAGGATGCTCATCGGCTGTTTCTAGAACTTGGGAGACAGCTGAACCATTGCTGGTTCTAGTGTCTCGCACCTGCGATGGACCTTCCGCAGGTGCGGACATGCAGGTGCGGCGAGGAGTTCGCAGGTGCGGAACTTAGCCCAAACCCTCAATCCTCGAAGGTGCGGTTAGTTTTTCCGCAGGTGCGGCCATTTGACCGCAGGTGCGACCCCAGGCTTTTTTGTGGGTTTTCGCACCTGCGATGGTAGTTCCGCAGGTGCGGTCCCAAGGGCGCAGGTGCGAAATTGCTGGGCAGAAAAGGGGCAGAACCGAGGGTTTATGTTATTTTCACCATTTTCAAATTAGGGAGCTCGGGAGAGGCGATTTTTGGAGACTTTTGCACCTGGGTATTTTGGGTAAGTGATTTCTATCCATTATAGACCAATTTTCATGTTTCCAATCTTAAATCCAACCTTTAATTTCAAAAAATTTGGGTAGAAAATGGGATAAACTTCATAGACCGAATTATTGAGTTTTGATTGGGTTTTTGACCTCCGGCTTGGGAGATTTTCATATGTTTAGACTCGTGGGTGAATGGGTGTCCAGAGAATATAATTTTTACCCGATTCTGAGACGTGGGCCCCGGGAAATTTTTGGGCAATTTTCCTAATTTCACGTTTTAGCTTCGAATTTATTTGTTAAACTACTTGCGTGTAGTATTATTTACACAATGCTATTGATTTGAGTAGATTTGGGCCATTGGGAGTCGGATACCCATGGCAAGAACGTGATTTCAAGTTTGTTTTGAGCGGTTGAGGTAAGTATCTTGCCTAACCTTGTGGGGGGAATTACCCCTAAGGATTTGAGTCTTCTATGTTGATTGTAGTCTGTGTACGCAAGGTGACGAGCGCATGCTCGGACATGTTTGTGGAAAGTTGACCTTTTAGGAATCTTAGGTCCTTATATTCGCCGAGTATGAATTGTCCTTAGCATGATTGAATTTCCTAATTTCTAGTGTCATCCTTATTTGCTTAAATGTGGAAGTTCTTATTTTCGGATTTACTCCTAATTGACTTATCTGAAGATTTTTATTTCCTTTACTGCCATTCTATGTCTTCTTAACTGCTTATCTCAAGTTTGCAATTATCTTCATCTCAACCTATAATTGTTTTGGGTGTTAAATGGATTTATGATTATTCTCTACTGCTTTTCTGTAAGTGGAAATTGTTGAATATTCTCGTAACTGCTCAACCTTAAAAGAAGTTTAGATATTCTATACCATCGTGACTTTCCATTATATGAAGTTATCGGATTTGTGTTGATTTCTTGTTGTTCACCCGTGTAATTAGGTGCGGCTGTTACATGCTATTTTCCTTCCTTGTTGAGTGATTTCTTAATATGTCTAGCTCTCCTTATTATGTTTATTTCTCGTGAACTAGTTTTGCCTATATTGTGATCAAATGTTATTGAGTTGATGTATTAATTGTATTTTGAACTGTTGCTCGTGTTGTTGTTGTACTGGTTGTGGGGATGCACGAGGTTTCTGCCGTGCGGTTGTTGATATGGGGATTTGCACGAGGTTTCTGCCGTGCGGTTGTTGATATGGGGATTTGCACGAGGTTTCTGCCGTGCCGTGTTTACTACTAATATTTTACATGCGGCATGATAAGGCGGGATACGAGATTGAGTGTTGCGCATGTGGCATGACAAGGTGGGAACATGTTTATGCAAGTGTGGCGAAACAAGGCGGGCATATACTTTAATATTGCACACGTGGCGTGACAAGGTGGGCTATGGCAGGGATTTTTTGTGATAGTTGTGTTGGCCTGGGGGCATTCCTTGTTGTTGATATTGCGTACTGGAACACTTACCGTATGATTTCATTCGTGTGGAAATTTATGAGATGAAAATGTACGTGTTGCCTCTTTTGTTTTCCTTATGTCTATTGGTTGTTGAAATCATGTTAGGACACCTGCACAAGCATACAAGTAGTTAAGGACTACTAATGGAGTCAGGACTCCTTGTTGTTGTCAAGTATAGATACTCCTGTTGTGCTTACCATATGGGTGGGAATGGCCCAATTGGCACGTGAGTCGTCCGTGCAGTTAGTACTCGAATGAAGGCGCAAGACGCCAAGTGTTAGGGTTCGGATATTGGGACTCGTAAATGGTGATTTGTCCAAGGTTCGGAACCTCGTGGAGGTGACTATGAATTTGATGTAGAAGTGGTTGAAGTTGAGTCATTACATGCACGTGTTGTATATTTATATGCCGGGATTATTTGTGTTTTATTCAATCTTTGTGTTACTTCATGGTTTTCGCTGATACTTATTGTTTTTTCCTTCTTTATCGAATTCACTGTCTTGTTAGCTATATTGCGTAGCTTTTATGTATATCATTATTTCCCTGATTTCTGTATTGACACCTGTTCAGTTTTATTAAAACAGTGGGTGTCTTGACTAGTCCTCGTCACTACTTCACCGAGGTTAGTCTTGATACTTACTGTGCACCGTTGTGGTGTTCTCATACTACTCTTCTGCACATTTTTGTGCAGATTCTAGGTTTTCGCATAGTCGGCCGATTGATTGATAGTAGCACGGTTGCTGTTGTGGAGACTCAAGGTAAAAGCGCTTCACCGTTCGCGGTTTCGGAGTCACCATCTTATATTTTTGTTTGCACTGTTGCACTTATCTCTGAACACTGGTATTTTTAGGAGTTTTAGTGTAAATTCTTAAAAGCTTATGACTTGTACTTCCTAGGTTTTGGGAATATAAAATGTGTAAAGAATTATTTATTTAAGAAAGGTATTAGATTCTATTTATTATTGTTCACGATACCCAACGTAGGGAAATTTGGGTCGTGACACGGACCTAACGAAACCATCAAAACACTGATCTGAGGTCAACAACATAAAAATCAAACTTGGTCACTCTTCAACATTGAAGCTTTAAAATTTTGAATCATTATTCCAAATCATCCTCGAACCACTCGAAAACAAACACCAACCATACATGCAAGTCCATAATACCTTATATGAAGCTAAGGATGACCTCAAACCATCAGATGGAATGCAAATACTTAAAACGACTGGTCGGGTTGTTACAAGCAGCCTTTATTTTCAAAAAATATTATATATTTTTACTGCTTTATTTCAAACTTTGATTCTTATATTTTTATAAAGTCTTATCTTAGAAACATGAGTTAGAGAGAGTCTTGCCACTTATTTAGTATTGTTGTGGTGTACCTAGCTCTCACAGACCCCCTCTAAGGCCAATATTTACTTTACCTATTTCAAGATGAGGTGCGATAAATGATTAGCGATCAAGGCCAAGATGACTCTCTTCCAGAGGTATATGATGAGACAACACTTCTGTTCTATGGTAGCTGTCATATAATTTCTTACTTTCTTTTCGTCAGAAATTCTCCCAAGAATTTATTTCATTCTTGTGTCTTAGAGATTTCATAAACAATTTTTATTCTCCTGGGGTTGAAATCTATGGTTATTCATATGGGATGCATGAACGAAACCTTCTTATCCTTATGTATTTTTAATTATTGAAAATTCTTGATTTAGAGAGTATGTATCATTCATAGTTTTAATTATTTAAAATAATTTTATTTTAAAAAAGGCTTCCACATGCATCTACTAGGCATATAGATGGATATTCTTATATGGGTTAGTTCACTCAGGTCATATAAGGTGTCGGGTGTCGGCCATATAGTTTTTGGGGCACGACAAATTTGGTATTAGAGCACTTGATTCTAATTTTAGTCCTTAGAAGTCTATAGAATCGTATTTAGTAGAGTTCTCCTTATCGGTATGTTATGCACCATAATTATATCGGGAAAGTTATATGAACATTGAAAGATTATCTCATTCTTTTCTTCTCACTCTAGACCATGCATTAGATCTTTAAGGAAAATTATTCAATTCTTTAAAACTAACATGAATTGCTTTTCTTGGTCCCATCTCGATATGATAGGGATCCCATCAGAAATCATCACTCATAAACTAATCCTGGATTCGAAGTTTCATCTAGTGAAGCAAAAAAGAAGACCCCAGTCCGAGGTCAAGCATGCCTTCATCAAAGACGAGGTAACCAAACTTCTTAAAATAGGATCCATTCGGGTAGTAAAATATCCCGAATGGTTAGCAAACATAGTAGTAGTCCCTAAGAAAAACTTAGAATGTGCGTAGATTACAAAGACCTAAATAAAGCATGTCCCAAGGATTCTTTTCCTTTTCCTAATATCGATCGCAAGATCGATGCCACGGCCTGCCACAAAATTCTCAGTTTTCTCGATGCCTATTCCAGGTACAACCAAATACAGATGAACCCGGAAGATCAGGAAAAGACCTCGTTTATCACTAAGTATGGCACCTACTACTATAATGTAATGTCATTCGGACTAAAAAATGTTGGTGCAACTTATCAACGTCTAGTAAACCGAATGTTCGAAGAACAAATAGGAAAATCAATGGAGGTTTATATTGATGACATGTTACTTAAGTCCTTGCGAGCAGAGGACCATTTGAAGCATTTGCTGGAAACTTTCGGTATACTAAAGAAATACAACATGAAGCTCAACTCAGAAAAATGCACGTTCGGGGTCGGCTCTGGCAAGTTTCTCGGCTTCATGGTATCCAATCGGGGGATCGAGATCAACCCTGACAAAATCAAAGATGTCAAGGACATCACGCTAGTAGACAACATAAAGGTCGTGCAGAGGTTAACAGGGCGCATAGCCATCCTGGGGCGATTCATCTCGAGGTCCTCCGATAAGAGTCATCGCTTCTTCTCATTATTTAAGAAGAAGAACAACTTCACGTGGACTCTGGAATGCCAACATGCCTTAGAGGAGCTAAAACGATACTTATCGAGCCCGCTGCTGCTTCAGATGCCAAAGGCGGACGAATAGCTTTACTTGTATTTAGCAGTATCTGAGATAGCGGTAAGTGAATTCTTGGTCCGAGAAGAACAAGGTACGCAATTCCCTATATATTATGTTAGTCGGACCTTAGGTGAGGCCAAAACTAGGTATCCCCATCTAGAAATATTAGTGCTCGCTTTGATAAGCGCCTCTAGGAAACTAAAACCATATTTTCAATGCCATCCCATATATGCTGTAACAACTTATCCACTTCGAAATATATTACATAAACCCAAACTTTTGGGAAGATTGGCCAAATGGGCGGTAGAAATACAATATTGAATATCGACCCCACACAACCATCAAGTCTTAAATCTTGGCAGACTTTGTGGCTGACTTTACGTCGGCCCTAATACCCGAGGTTGAAAGAGAATTGTTAGTAAACATGGGTACATCCTCGGGAATTTGGACCCTCTTTATGGATGGCGCTTCAAATGCAAAGGGGTATGAACTCGGCATCGTGCTAAAACCACCCAAAGGAACGTAGTTAGACAATCTATCAGAACTGTAAAATTGACTAGCAATGAGGCCGAATATGAGGCCATGATTCTAGGTCTTGAATTAGCCAAAGGCTTGGGAGCGGAGTTGATCGAGGCCAAATGTGACTCCCTCCTCGTGGTAAACCAGGTTAACAGAACCTTTGAAGTTCAAGAACACGAATGCAGAGATACCTCGATAAGCTACAGGTAACTCTACACCGATTCAAGGAATGGACTTTGCAACATGTACCTCGAGATCAGAATAGTGAGGCCGATGCCTTTGCAAACCTAGGGTCATCGATCGAAGACAACGAACTCAATTCGGGGGCTATCGTACAACTCATGAGATTAGTGTTCAAATAAGGTCATCCCGAGATAAACTCCACAATTTTGACCTGGGATTGGAGAAACAAATACGTAGAGTATTTGAATAACGGGAAGCTCCCATCAGATCTCAAAAATTGAGAGCCCTGCGCCCAAAGGCAGCACGAATCACCTTGTCCGAAGATGGAACATTCTTCAGAAGGATGTTCGATGCTCCATTAGCAATATTTCTGGGGCCAGGAGATACCGAATACGTTCTAAGGGAAGTCCATGAGGGCACTTGCGGAAATCATTCCAGTGTCGAATCATCGGTCCACAAAGTGACCAGAGCTGGATACTACTGGATCGACATGGAGAAAGATGCAAAATAGTTTGTTTGAAAATGCGACAAGTTCCAAAGGTATGCACCAGTGATTCATCAACCGGGGGAACTACTCCACTCGGTCTTGTCCCCATGGTCGTTCATGAAGTGAGCAATGGACATCGTTGGCACTCTTCCATCAGCCCCAGGTAAAGCTCAGTTTATTTTATTTATGACTTATTATTTCTCTAAGTGGATGGAAACACATGCTTTCGAGAAAGTCAGGGAAAAGGAAGTCATAGACTTTATTTTGGACCACATCATATGTCGATTCGGGATTGTTACATCTCGCGTTTATCGTACGTTAAAGTTTCATCTTTAGTTAATTGACGTAGACTCGGGGATGATATTATCTTGAAATTAACATATTTATGCTATTTATAACAAGAAATAAGTAAGGGCAAGGATAAAGGATACACGAATTAAAGAAAATGAGTTTCGTTGAAGGTTGTCGATTTGGGATAAAATACGGTCCGAGTTATAATACCCGATACTTATGGACTAGTACCATACAAGTTACCATATGACCGTGATAATATGATGTATAAAGTGTATTAAAAATAAGTAGAATTTAAGTAATTTGAGATAATTTTAAATTATGCGGGTAATTGGTTAATTACCGGGTAGCGGGATATTACCTAATTAATAAATAAATTATGAGATTACACAACCCCAAAAATAACGTGACATCTAGCTAAGGAAATTACTAAGCGTCATTCTTGTTAAGGTGGCATAATGTCCATTCATTTCATGGACTAAAGACTAAAAGGCTTCTTTCATTCTTTCAATCCATTCATTTCATGGACTAAAGACTATAAGGCTTATTTCATTCTTTCAATCCATTCATTTCATGGACTAAAGACTATAAGGCTTCTTTCATTCTTTCAACAAAATAAGCCATCATTAGTAAGCTTTCAACCAAAAAAAAACATACAAAACGTCTTTAACCAAAAGAAACTACAACCAGAACGTGATCCATCCTTATAATTCTTAAACCTTTCATTCTCAAAGACATTAATATCAAATCCTACAAGTTTCAACGGTTCCAACAAGATTTAGTAACGTAAAATTTTGCGGTTCTAAGGGAGTACTGTGTACCTCTTTTTCAAAGACATCATACGGATTTTCCCCTACTCCAGGTATGTTAAGGCTAAGCCTTCTTTTATTTTGGCATGATCTCTTAATTACACGAGTTTGATAATGAAGCATAAAGAAAAATTTGTATCCCGGAATTTATGTATATTTTGCTAGTTTCGCAAGTTTCTTTCAACGTAGTTAAAAGTGTTTGTTATCTGAATTGGTTAATAACTTTTGCATGATTATCTTATTCTCTACTTTTGTAGTGTACTAATGTATGATTCAGTTATTTTCCTAGTTTCAATGGAACGTTTGAAACATATGTATGATTCAGTTATTTTCCTAGTTTTGTAAGTTACAATATTCTCCTTATCGGGACTTCATATTCAATTAAATATTTCCTTCTTCTAGTCAAGAGAGCAAAGAATTTATATATACAGTATTAAAGTATTTCATTACCATCGAGCTATAATCGATGGGCAGGCCCCTATTGAGCAACCTCTGATCAGATGGTAAGTTATATACCGAGCCTACTGTGACCGAGCGCCTATGAGCGAGCCCAGCTGGCCGAGATACAGAGCCTAGTATGGCCGAGCGCCTATGAGCGAGCCTACTACGACAGAGAAGTTATATATATATATACCGAGCCTTATAAGGTCGGACAACTATTTTAC
Source organism: Nicotiana knightiana (assembly GCA_005239525.1). Lineage (NCBI taxonomy): Eukaryota > Viridiplantae > Streptophyta > Magnoliopsida > Solanales > Solanaceae > Nicotiana > Nicotiana knightiana. The sequence continues at coordinate 74,520 of ML403777.1, read as the reverse complement.
TTTTTATATTGAGAAAATTGAGTCAGTATTAGCAGGTAAACATATGTTCAGGTTATCAGTTCAATTTCAGCTTTCAGTATATTGCCTTACATACTCGGTACATTATTTCATACTGGTGTCCCTTTCTGGGGTGCTGCATTTCATGCGTGCAGGTTCAGACAGACAGAAGGGTAGACCTCCTCAGTAAGTTTTTGCCCGAGTTAAGATTTATCGGTAAGCTCCCCGTCCTTCGGAGTTTCCGGATCTAGAAGTTTTATGTACATCATGTACATATATGTAGATAGGTTATGGGTAGGTTGGGGCCCTGTTCCGATCACAGTACATCTATCAGTAGAGGCTTATAGACATATCCTGTCGGTTAGTGCAGTATGTTGGGCTTGTAGGCCCTGTACGTATATTTTGTTGGCTTGTCAATTGTAGTAATTATGACGGCCTTGCCAGCCCAGCTTTATGTTGACATTAGTCAGTGTTAGTCTCTATTCAGTGTTACAATGTTCTTTGAAAATTGTCTTGAAATGTGGCCCATGGCCAAAGTATGACTTTACATTTTCAAAGTCTCTTAGTCGTAAGTGGTACACAAGGATAGGTAAGGCACTGGGTGCCGGTCTCGCCCCCAGGCTGGGGGCGTGATAGGGATGCCCTCCGAAATTGTGTGCGATAATGGAAAGCAGTTCATCGGCAGCAAGGTAACTAAATTTCTTGAAGATCACAAGATCAAAAGAATCTTATCAACATCTTATCATCCCAGCGGGAACGGACAAGCCGAATCGACCAACAAAACCATCATCCAAAATATTAAGAAGAGACTAACCAACGCCAAAGGAAAATTGAAGGAAATTCTACCCAAGGTTCTTTGGGCATACCACAGAACATCGAAGTCTAGTACTAGAGCTACCCCGTTCTCATTAGTTTATGGCGTCGAAGCTCTAATACCGGTCTAGGTCGGAGAACCTAGTATCAGTTTCCAATATGCAATAGAAGAGTCAAATAACGAGGCCATGAATACGAGCCTAGAATTACTGGATGAAAGACGCGAAGCCGCCCTCGTCCGATTGGCCTCCCAAAAAAACGGATCAAGAGATACTACAATCGAAGAGCCAATCTTCGATATTTTAGTGTAGGGGACTTGGTGCTAAGGAAATTCACCCTCAACACACGAAATTCGAACAAAGGAAAATTGGGTCCAAACTGTGAAAGACTGTACCAGATTCTTAAGGTCATCGAAAAATGGTCCTACAAGCTCAGAACGATGAATGGGGAATAACTACCGAGAAATTGTTATATATCAAACCTAAAAGGATACTATTGCTAAGGTACGACCCCTTTCTATTTTCATTTTTATTTTAGACTAACGCTTGCAGGTGGTCAACAAGAATCAACGGTGGGTTTTCAGTGAACGGAATGAAGTCTTTAGGTCTGAAAGCACGTGTTGAACTCTTTTTCCCTTAGAACGATTTTGTCCCAAATGGGTTTTTGGCAAGGTTTTTAACGAGGCAGCAATGAATCGCACTAACTTAGAATCAATCCCAATTATGAATCGACATCGAAGATCAATTCAACAACATTCGAGGTTCCTTTGCAATCAACCTCGAATACTGGGGGAGGGGGGGCTACCCTCGGATATACATTATCTTTGAATATCAGCTCAAGCAAGGAAACTACTTCATAAAATGAGGGTCTCGATAGATAGGATTTATTCCAAGGGCCAAACGGTCAGAACGAACCGTGCCCACATAGATTGTTCGAGCCTTGACTTAAGCATCTACAACTATTTTGATCAAGAATGAAGAGAAGTACTTTCCTTGAAAACATCTGATGTTTAAAATTTTTCCTCTTTACATCTCTTAAAGAGCTTCGTACTATAACGAGCCTAAGGGAAATACTTAATCAAAACACAAACGGCCGCTCTCTCACTCTGGGACTGCCATTCAACTCAAAAAGCCCAAGTTATCGGGCCTCGGGGACAAAAGACCTAATAGGAAACTCCGCAATATCTAAAGGCCACGGCCGCCCCACTCGGAGACTAATGTCAAGCCCGAACAAAATGGGAAAATGAGTCCAATGGGAAGAATCTGAACTAAAAGTCTACGACCAATTTAACACAGCTCGGAGATGTCCGAAATTCTTAACAAAAATAGGCCTTCAAAAGAGAAAATATTCTTTCATAACCGGTTCTAAAAAGCTACCCTCGGCAAAGTCACAAATTTAATACATCTTTGAGAAAAGCTTCGATAATATCGAGCCCCAAAAACTCTGACAAATGCAAAGGTTGTTCGGACCCTAGAACACAACCTTATTATCTCATGTTAAGGCATTTCAACCTTTGTGATTACAAATTACAAAGCAAAAAAAAAAAACTTAAGAGCCGAAAGGGAAAAAAAAGCCTCGTTTTATATATAAAATGATCTTCTTTACAAGATCCAAATTGGCAAGTCCAAAAAATTTACAACGGTCCAAAACAGCCTAAGAAAAAGTGCAAAAAGAAGGACAAAAAACATACTAAGTCCTAAAAGGCTTGGTCTCCATCAGAGGAAGCATCTTCGTCTCGGGATCTTCCCCATCTTTAAATTCACTGAGGCTATCGGAGTCATCCTCGGGGAAGGACAACTCCTGAGCCCGGTTTTCTTCTGCTTGAGCATTCTCGATCTCGGCCATGATGTTGAAATCCTGGGCTTGAGCGTCCTCGTGGGATTCCCTCCAAGCTTGCCATTTTGCATGATCTATCATGCTCCTAGCCTTGGACTGGATGGGCTCGACGCGACTTTGAATTGGGCCACCTTTTCATCAGCTTTAATACCGACCGCGGCCACCTCAGATTTAGCCGCCTCGAACTTGTTGGTGGCCGAATCCAGCTGAGACTGGAGTTCCTTGATCTTCTCGGCCTACGCCGAGTTTTTCTCTTTCGCATCTTGAAGCTGAATCTCGACCAAATCCAATTGTGCTTGGAAGGTCTCCTTCTTCGAGGCCAGGATATCCATGTTTTTCTTGAAAGCTTAAGCCTCAGCCTGTATCTCGTTCACCTTCTTGTCGAGCCGTCCGATATGCTCAACCTTTGTCGGATCTGAAGAATTGAATCATCAATCATTATCTTTAATGCATCTTCACTATCATTAAGTATTCAGAATACCTACTTGACCATATCAGTGCGTTTGTCCCGAGCCGCAACCAAATCGGCCTAAAGCTTCTCACTCAGGAGCCTATAGGCGTCTCTTTCCTCGGTAAGGACCCAAATCTCGACCTTGTGCTCCTCTCAAACTCCGAGGAAGGCTTCGTGGTGCAACATCGAAGCTTACAAATAAGGAAGAAGATGTTAAGAATAATCTACAATTCTAAGTATAAAAGAAGTAAGAAAGAGATTCTCGAAGATTACCCGATTTAGAGCGTGTTGAGCCTCATTGAACAGGCAAGCGGCCCCTACAGCCTTCATCACGACTTGGTCCTCCTCGGTCACCAAGCCTCTCAGATTGCTGGCAATACCAACATATGAAGAGAAGACTCAGGCATCCTCCAGGACGGTAAGAACTAGGTGTCGTTTGCGGCTTGGGTTAACGCTCTGAGCCGGGAATTGGTCCACCAGCCTCGAGCTCGATGAAGATCCAGTGGCACCCGAAGACGGAGTTTTCTTCGGCACCGGTAAATCACCGAATCCGGTGATATCCTGGGAAGTAGCAGCTTCGAGCCCATCAAAGAAACCATGGATATCGATCCGATAACTATCCAGCATGTTGGAATCTTGATTCATGGTATCCGAAATCTGGGGGATTCCGAAATATCAACCACCCCGAGCTCGACCCCAAGGGCCTCTTCCATTACTTGGGAAGCCTTGCCTCCAGTCTCTCTCTCCACCTTCTTAGCTGGGGATGGGGAGTCCTCTACTCTTTCTGATTCAGGGACCTCGGCCGAAGCTCCCTCATCAACTGCCCCCCGTTTGGAGGGCTTTTGTAACAAAGCAGTAGCCCGCGTACAGGCCACTAGCCTGGAGTTTTCTTCTTCTTCAGACTCATCCCTTAATCGATGGATTGAGTCCATGGATATGGCACCAGCATCCGCCTTAGGCTTACGAGACTTCCTCGCCAATTTTTTCTTTTCCGAGCCCAGGGGACTCATAGCCCTTTTTCTCTTTCTCTCCCTGGCCTACTTTGGAGCTGATGGATGGGGAAGGATTTCTTTTTCACCGAATGGGGGTCTCATTGCAACATCCTTCCCGAGACCTGCAAAAGAAAATGAGATGAGTTAGTTTGAGAAAAGGCCGAAACAATAAACAATCAGAGACAGAAATTCACCATGGTTGCGGGCCTCCCATCAACACTTTGATAACTCCATCCATGCACGTTCGGAGTAAGGCCTCTAAGACACCTTGCCTTCGACCCATCCCTTCAATTTCGGAACCGGGTCCAGCATCTAGGCCACAACTACAACACCAAAACAAAGATAGGGAAAAATGAAAGGAAATGAAACGATAAAGCAAATGTTCAAGGTAAAAGTACTTACGATTCATGTTCCACTTCTCTAGGAACGACATGTCTTCAGCGAGGATGAGGTCCGATGTCCTTATTCGGATGAATCTGCCCATCCAGCCTCGATCTCGAGACTCGTCTATACTTGAGAACGGGGCCCTGCTGGCCCGGCGGACAAGCTTAATCAGTCCCCCTCGATAGAGCCGGGGACTATAAAGGCGCATGAGGTGATCGAGGGTGAAAGGACATCCCTCGATCTTGCTCGTGAAAAAAAGGAGTAGAACGACTATTCTCCAGAACGAGGGGTGGATTTGGCCAAGGGTGACATTGTATCTTTTGTAGAAGGCTACAATTATGGGGTCTAAGGGGCTAAATGTAAAGGGGTAAGTGTAAAAACTTAGATACCCCTCCACGTAGGTGGTGATCGATTCCTTAAGCGAAGGAACGACCACATCTTTGTTCACCCAATTGCACTCTTCCTTGACCTTTTCGAGGATGTCGTCAGTGATGGTGCATATATACCTCGACATCGGCTCGCATCGGCCCTGCACCGAGAGAGTCTTCTCTATCTTAAAGTCAGTGATAGTTGGGAATCCCGTCAGAACGAATTCCTCAAGGTGGGGATCCGCCGCAACCTCATCACTGGCGGGACACGATGAAGAAACAACCTTTTTTTGCGGCACAATTTTAGAAGTTTTAGCCAATTATGAACAACAAGTAAAAGAGTAAGGATGTTGATTAGAGTTCAAAGAATTTTGGATATGGAAATTATGAAGTAAGGGGATTCTTTGAAAGCAAGAGCAGAAAAGGCTTTGAGTGAATGAGAGAGGGTTGAGGATTTTTATAGGTAGAAGGCGACGGTTCAGAACCGGTAGTGGCCGACCAGCATCTGACAGGCATTTAATGCCTTGGTAACTGGACCGACGGGACATTTCGTCGCTTAAATCACTGTCGAGCTCGTCATTGATGTCATCACTCATAGAGATGGAGTTCGGGAATTCATGTCGTTTCTCGTCATCTTATTTCTGAGAAACGAGGGGACTATCTGTATATGATTAGAATGGGTCTGCCCTTCTTATGACTAATCGAGGTTGGATCATGATAGACCACGGTTCGGCCTCGTATTATATCGAGCCTCAGTACGAAGTTAGATTGTTGTACCCTTAATTCAGAGACCGACTAAGGGCGAGATCAACCAAGATCGAGACCAAGCAGAACGAAGACCAAGCGAGACCGATGGAAGTTTATCTAGTCAAGTAACGGTAAGCCGAAATATCCGTAATCGAGCAAGGATCACGACGGAAATCCAGTACGTATCAAGATGATGTCGATTAATTAGCCAATCAATGGATTTGTTAATATATTTAGAGTTGTACCATAAGTAGAAATCCCCTACTATATAAAGGGGTCTAATCATTTGTAAAAGGCATCATATTTATGCAATTCAAAGAAATACTATCCTTTTCTTTAAGCTCTCAGTAATCTATTCATATCTTATTTTGCTCATTCGTTTGGTTCGAGGGTAACTTATCTCGAGGGCCAAAGATGCACATATCATTTTGTTTGCTCTATTTTTCTTTACACTCAATTTCAATATCAATTTACATATTTTCTCAGTTTATGCCAAGTGAAATTATGTGTCCTTAAAACCACATATAAATTCAATTGTTCTCCGATTTTAGGGTAAACACTTTTATTTTCTGTTTTCTTTCTTCATGATTTCAATAAGTCGTTTTATATTTAACTTTTGATGTTTTTTTCAGAGATTATAATAGTATAATTTATACTAGGTTAGAACATAGAACTAAAACAATTCTGGTAATATTTATTTTGGTCCGTCATCCGTGTACTTTGCCAGGTGTAGAGGAGCATACTGGAATATTTGAAATACGAGGGAGCATTGCGCAAAAATTGAAAAAGAAGTGACTGCTTAGGCATAATCCAATGACGAATGTTTCTTTCTTTACAACTCAATGTATCAATGATCAACCGGCCTCTCTCTCTTCCGTGATCTGTTCTATTTTTCCCAAAATAGTTGAATTAATATCTAAATATACAGCCACAACTTCTTCATTGAAGCTAACAGTGATTTCGCATTCATTTTTTATTCTGATCTTTCGAAATTGATGATTTTTTCGAAATTGACAAGTGATTGGCTTTTCCTCTCCAAGGAAAACTGAATTTGGGGGTTTTTGTACTTTGTTCCTCAGGGTCTTGAATTAAAATTTGGGAAATACCGATGAAAGTTTGGAGTTTGACTGCTGCTGGGGTTTGAGAAAAAACATAAAAGAAAACAGTGAAATAGAAGATTGAAGGCTGGGTGCGAATCAGTCTCGGGGGAGACCGTCATCGGACGGTGGTTCGGGAATATGGTATTTCCTGCGCCCTAGTCCACCTCACCCTTATTCTCTCCAATACCTTCCTCAAATGGATTTTGTCAGTCGCCACGCCACTGACCACCACCAACCTCCAACTTCTGAATCCACCACATCCTCCTCCTCTTCTGCTCCACCCTCCTCCTCTCATGTCCATGGCTCCGAAGAGCCCGAGTACTTGGCCCGTTACATGGTTGTCAAACACTCCTGGCGAGGTCGATACAAACGGATTTTTTGCATTTCAAATTTCACTTTGATTACACTGGATCCCGGTACTTTATCAGTCACTAACTCATACGATGTTGGGACTGATTATGATGGTGCGGCCCCTATTATTGGGAGAGATGACAATTCAAATGAGTTTACCATAAGTGTGAGGACTGACGGCCGCGGGAAGTTTAAGACTATGAAGTTCTCTTCCAAATATAGAGCAAGCATTTTGACTGAGTTGCATAGAATTAGGTGGAATAAGCTTGGAGTGGTTGCAGAGTTCCCTGTTTTGCATATAAGGAGGAGGACTTCTGAGTGGGTTCCTTTTGTAAGTGCCTTTTTCTCTTGTGTGATATAAATAGCTAGCATCAGTCTTATAATATTAGCTGCAGATACTTGTTTCTGTGATGGATGCTTTTTCTTTTAACTTCTTTGAGAATATGATTTATACAGCGAGAATCATACAGGGAACAATGGGATTAGTTAAAACAAAGTGTTCCCTGTCAGAACGTATTTACCACCAAAAAGGAGTTTAGAATGTTGTTAAAAGACCAAGTTCGAGTAGATACAGGAACAGTGAGATTGGTAGTGAGGACATGATGATTCAATGCTTCTTCAATATATCCTTTGTAATATTTGGCTGCAAGTGTCTTTTATTAAGGTGGGATGCCTGGAAAGTACATGTGGACAGCTTATTTGCTTTATGATCTTTGTCTGTCGATAAGAATAATTCCTTTTAGTTTTGAGTCGTTGGAGAGTTTTAATTTTGCAACAACTAATCGATTTTACTGTTTCTGTCTCTAATTGTCCCTATATGTTGGGCTGAACCAAGAAAGCAGACTAAGGTACTTGGATTTAGTTGAGAACAAAACTGGATTGAATGATTATGATGAGTAGTTGGGCTTAAGGATTCGTAACTTTATCTTCGTATAGGCTATTTCAATCCACTACTGTCTATCAACTGGGACAACTATTACTTCTATGAGAATGGGGATTTGAGTGGGTAACTGTTTGTCATAAGATGAGATGGGTTAAGTTTAGGTGCAACCAACATATCCTAGGATGCAAGCACCAACATGCCCTTCGTGTATAAAGTAGATATCTTGCTTTACGCTTACAGGTCAAGCCTATTAATTTGTAGGCTGTGGTCACTTTCTATATCTTGTTGCTAGTCTTCGAAATTTTTCTTTCTCTATGTGTGCGTGCACACTCTTTCCTTCTCTTTTGGTTATTGAAAGATCCACAAATCATTGGATTGCAGTATGTGATACAAGATCAAGAACGGTCAAGAATTCAAGAAATTCAATAAGTCCAAGAATCCATTCAATTAGAATTTCTTTTCCATAAATATTAGGATTTCTTATTTCTTGTTTCCGAATAATTTGATTCTTGTTTTAATAGGATTATTTTTATAGCTCTAGCCAAACTAGGATTGTTAGTTGGTAGTCCATTTCTACTAGAATTCTTTTTCCTAAATTAGGTAGGATAGGTTTTCTTAGCGTCATTCTTATTCTAGTTTAATTAGGATTAGTTTTTCTTAACCTCATCAATTTTACTCATTTTAAGGCCTATTTAAAGGGTTTAATATGCTGAAATAAAGATGGGTGATTAGTTTATTTAAGCTCTTGCTTCAAAAACGTGAGTTATCTTTTGTTTATTTCTTCTTCCTTTATTTAGCGCTTCTTGCAATCTTTCGGGAATGAAGAACGAGTGGGAAAGTTTCTTTTCATCTTACATTCTTCTCACGTGAGTTTGAAGAACGCTTTTACTAGTTTTGTGAAAAGCTTTAGCGGGGTACTTTTGTTTTCTCTCTTCTTTGTGCTTGAGAGGTGCAAAACATTGAAAGTACATCAGTATGGCAGATCATGTAAAACATCTGCTAGTGAAATTATTTATGTTCCATTTGCCATCCCAGTTGGCGATACATACCAGGCAGTCATTTTGGATTTACTTGGGTTTTCAGGTGTCTGGTCCTTGAAACTGTGACACCTTGATATCTTATAATGAGTTTGGGGACTTGGTCCTCTGCTTACCTATGTTGCTCGGACTCTCCGAAAATACTGCCAGGTGCGTGTCGGATCCTCCAAAAATAGTGCATTTTTTGGAGGATCCGACACGGGTGCGGCATCATTTTGGAGAGTCCGCGCAACATAGCTGCTTACAATTGCTGTTGGCGTATGGCATAAAATGTTCATTAATTGAATTACAGAATGCTTTCAAATTATACCTTTCTTGTAGAAGAAATTCTTTTGTGAATTGTCTAAAGCTTTGAGCTTTTCTGCTTCCGAATTGTAAAGATGGAAAAGATAATTTTTAATTTTTCTTCTTCTTCCCAAAAGTCCATGGTTGAGGCATTAGTGGCAGAATATTTATAGTTAGCTTTCTATTTTTTCTTTTTTTGGTAATTAAGCATTTTGTTAATCACCAAGTATTTAATTACAAAACACAGCTTAGCCCACACAACTCCTGTCTCCAAACAAAGAAAATCCAGAATCCCTCGTACACATAAAACACAGAACTATACTACATAGAACCAAAAACAACAATTCTATAGTAAGTCTGGCTCCTCCAGTTGCTCTTAGACTGCATACACATGCAATGTCTTTAGCTTAGCTAAGCTGTCCACTATTCTTGTTACTTATTAAAAAATCCTGCAATTTCTCACACTAGATGGCATGAACACTTTCTGCATACAACATCTTCATAACTTGTGCTTGCTTAGACTTCCCTTTAGCCTTCTGCAGTACCCATAGTGGCTGCTACTCGCAAGAAGCAATAACCCCTTGTCTCCATTGTACCCATTGAAGTAACCTTCTCCTCAGCTTGCTCTTTGTGAAAACACATTCAGCATAGTTGGACACTAGTTTCAGGTTGACTATGACATAACACACAAATTGGATCCAATGTAATACCCCATTTGGCCAGTCTATCAACTATGTCAACCCCCCATGTAATTGAGTCCACATTGCAAAAACACTGTTTAGGTCTAGCATTACTTTTAAATAACAGACATCTCCATGGTACTTTTATATGTTGCTTGGACTCAGGTAGGGGAGAAGCTATGTTGGCCCAAGGGTGGTCAACTGATTACCCTTCGCCGAAAAATTATACTACGTATAAGGTAAAATATTACTTGTTATTAATTAATAATAGACTTAGAACACCCTTGCATAGCCCACTGGCAAAGAATTTCTTGGCTTCGCCACTGGCCTCAGGTGCAGTGTCCAATACGAGTGCGGATCTAGAGGTTCATTCATGATCTAAATTTTAAGATTCGAGATACAGATCAGTTACAGATACGGGTGGGGAGATTCGACTAAAAATAATTTAAATTTCTAAAAGTAGAGTTATAAATTTATCTCTAAATTATGAAACGTTACGTGGAAAGCTCACAAGGTATTTCGAGAAGGAAAAAATATTGACTAAAACGAGAATCCTAGAAGGAGATAATATGGTTAAAGGAAAAGGACTGACATAGAAATTTCTATATACAAGGTATTCCATTTTCTTCAATTTCACCCTACTTGTTATTTGATTTTAGAATAAATTGTATTTTTCCCAAATTTTCTCGTCGATTTTGGTCAAAGTCCCAAAATCGGTTGGCCAAATCCTATACGGATCCCACACCCACACCCACACCCATGTTGTATCAACGTGGGTGCGGCGCCGAAGTGAAGAGTCCGAGCAACTTAGGTTCCTTTGGATGGACACCAATTAGCTGTAAGTATGTAAGTTATATATACACACAAACACACACACAACAACAACAACAACATACCCAGTATTATCCCACACTTTGGGGTCTGGGGAGGGTAGTGTGTACGTAGACCTTACCCTTACCTTGTGAGGATAAAAAAGCTGTTTCCAATAGACCCTCGGTTCAAGAAAGCATAAGCACCACATTAATGAAAATATAGACACGAAGGGGCAGTACCAAAAAGCCACATAAAAGCAGAATTAAAACAACAAGATAGTAAGGTGATCAACAATGAAAGAAAACAACGGTTAGTCATAAAAACCTACTACCAACAGAAAGCGAAACTGTGTGCAAATATTTCTGTTATGAACACTCTGGACTACCTACTCTACTACCCTAATCCTTGACCTCTATACCTTCCTATCAAGGGTCATGTCCTCGGTCAGTTGAAGCTGCGCCATGTCTTGCCTAACCACCTCTCCCCACCTTTTCTTTGGCCTACCTCTACCTCTCCGTAGGCCCTCCAATGTCAACCTCTCACACCTCCTCACCGGGGTATCTGTGCTCCTCCTCCGCACATGACCAATCCACCTAAGCCGCGCTTCCCGCATCTTGTCCTCAATAGGGGCCACACCCACCTTATCGCGAATAACCTCATTTCTAATCCTATATAACCTGGTGACGGCTGGGCATATATCGGGTATAACCGATCGCCCGAACCGAAAAAAGCTTATTGGGGTATCGATATCGGGCTATTGGGTTAACGGTTCGGTAATGGTTTTGTATTTTTTCACTATTGGGTTATCGGTTCGGGCCACGGTTTGCCCAATTTCTTAATGGGTTAACCAATAACCCAATAAGATTTTATAAAATTAGGATTTTACTCTTAAGTATATAAATACATCTAGGGCTTCATTCTCTCTTTTTCTCCCAATTTTACCAGCCGCATTCAAGATTGAAGTTTCCCGTTCACTCTTCAGACTCTGATTCAATTCTTGAACAGTTCTTCTTCAAAATTAAAAGTACAACTACATTCTTAGAATCTTAGCGTAAGTCTGTATTCCAAAATTACTTCTTTGTTAAGAACAAATTTCGTTCCTTTCTTTTGAGTTTTACAGTAGAGTTCGATAATAAAAATATAGGATTTTTGATTGTTTTCGATTCTTTATTTTGTGCTCATGTTTTAGTACTATGTTTGTACTTGGTAATTTTAAGGTGAAATTGCTACTACTTTGTATTGTTCTTAATGTATTTGGACAACCGTTGTTGAAGAATTAATACTATTTCGTTGTTGAAGAATTAACTTCTTATGTAGCAGCTTACAAGACATAAGGTCACCTCTTGCAAAAAGCAATAGATCATCAGCAAAACTAGGATGAGTAATTCTCAGGTTTGCACATTTAGGATGGTATTTGAATTCCATCTCTGTTGCGAGGTTCATTTAGATTTCTACTCATGTATTCCATTGCAAGTTCAAACAAGAGTGGGGACATTGGGTCACCCGGTCTTAACCCTCTAGCTGCATCAATTGGTTCATCAGGCTCCCCATTGATAACTATAGAGCAGTTGACAGTTTTGATGCATATCCTAGCCCTTCTATAACTTGTTCAACAAAGGCTCACTCCGCTGAGTCATATGCCTTCTGCATGTCCAATTTAATCATGCACCTAGGAGAGATTTGTTTTCTTGCATATGCTTTAACCATCTCTTGAGCCAATATCACATTATGAGTTAATTTCCTACCAGGATGAATCTGGAATGTGTTTCACTAACAACAAACACAATTATCTTCTGAATCCTTGTTGCGAACACCTTAGCTACAAGTTTATTAAAAACTGTACAACATGCTATCTACGTTGCGCAGACTCTTCATTTTACTTGCCGTACCCGTGTCGACACGACACTAGTACGGGTAAATGTGTGGGATTCGTACCGGGTGTGTTCAATTGAGATCGGGTACTTTGACCACAATCCACAACAAATTTGAGGAAAAATAAAAAATGAAAAATGAAAAATGAAAGATTGAACTAGTGCTAGTGCCTACAACTTGAGAAATTCTCAAAATGAAAGATTGAATTATTGGCTGCACTTCACAACCTACAACTAAGTTTTTCACAGAATATCTTCTCATAATACTTTTAGAATTTTGAAATATTTTTAGCTGAATCCCTGCACCTGTATCGGTACTTGGATCCATACCCCGCATCTTAATGTTTAGATTATGAAAGATCCAACCTCTAGATTTGCACCTAGATCGGCCGCCTGCACCCAAGTCCGAGCAACATAGCATGCTATAGGTCTATATTCGTTCAGTGTAGTAGGGTTAAAAGTTTTGGAAATTAGAGTAATAGCTGTACAATTTATAGTTCTGTACATCTAACGAATGGCTTTCTCCTGACTCCTGGATCCAACTATTAGGTTCGTGGTCCGTGCCTATATTAACTCTTCTCCATTTGCGAACATTTAAGAAGTCATCTCTTGGTTCGTTGATTGCCAGATCTAAAAATTCCAGGACTGCCATGCCATGCCTTCTTGAAGAAAATTGCATTGTACCCATCCACACCTGGGTCTTTGTCATCACTATAGAGCAAAGACCTTTATATACTTCTCTTTCTGTCACATCTTTACACAATTCAAGCTACTGCTGATGTGATAATGTTGGTCCTTTCTTCATGACTTCCCTGTTAACAGCTGGAAAAAAGTATGTGCAGCAGATCCCATTAATGATTTATAGAACATGATGATTTCTTCTCTAATGTGTTCGCTGTCAGTCAATCTACCTTCATTTAATGCTGTGAGTTCCACAATGTGTTGTGCTGATTTTTTCTCCTTCATCACAACTGAGAAGTATTTATTGTTGGAGTCTCCTAGCTTTATCCGGTTAACCCTTGCTTTCTTCTTCAATATACTTTCCTCTATCAGAGACCACCTTTCTAGTTGTAGTAAAGCTTCTTTCTCCTGTATAGCCAGCTCATTAGTGTATTGCTGTTGTATTTGTATCTGCACTCTCCTTAAGTCAGCTGTAGTATTATCAATCTTCTGACTTATGTCTGATTCATCATTGTTCAACTTCTTAAGATCTGATCTCAATAGCTCAATTTTACCTAGACAGTTTTGGTCTTGCCGTAAGATAGCTTGTTAGCCCATTCCCTTTCCACAATATGAGAATTGTGGATGGTCAGCCCATACATTAAAGAACTTGAACGGAACCTTAAAACTCTGTTGACCATCAACAAAGGATTGAAACATTGGTGAGTGATCAGATATGAAAGGCCCCATACTTAGTAATAACATTACCATACTGCACCATAATTCATCATTCCCCAATAATCTACCAGCCTGGTATACACTCTATTTCCACCAGCTTGCTTTTTGGACCATGTGTAATACTCTCCTCACCATGGTAGTTCGTTGAGCAGTAGTCCATGAATTCAGTCAGAGAAGTCTTCAATTTCTGCATAGGTCACGAGGGTATAGTAATGCATTGAAAGCCCGATTAACCATGGTTTTGTAATCTGACTTGCCATAATATTCAGATTTACCCACACTTCTCTCCTTTGTTCCACTGCTTTATATACTTAGGTCAGCAATCTATACCACTTTATCTTCCTTCTGACATTGAATGTATGGAGCCTCCTTTCTGACCACAGCTACATCAAACAACCTGTTGTTCCAGTTAAACCTGATTCTTTAGTTAACGGGGCCTTGCTATAATTGTTTACCGTTTCCCAGCCAGGTGTTATTCTACTGGCTATATTAATAGCCTTATTGTCCTTAACTCTAGTTTCTAACAAGCCTGCCAGAGCAATGTTATTGACTTCAACAACTTCTTCAATTCTTTTTCTTTAATCTCTTATTGATGCCCCTTATGTTCCAAATCACCCAAGTCATTGATTAAGAGGATCCTCCACCATGTTCTGGTGGTTTTGTCTTCTCAATTACATGTCCCACAATTTGTAAAGCCTCAAAACCATACAATCCTAGTTGGTTCAGTGATCACAGCCTTCCCTCTCTTAGGAATGTTGTGGGTTGGCTTCATTTGTCCCTTTCCCCTGCTGTCCTCTATGTATCTGTTTCTGATTTGTTGCATCTCTAGTGAGTTTTCCCTATCATGTTATTGACTTTGCTTCACTGGCTGATGTCGTTTGTTTAATTCACTACTTGTTGAAATATCACCCTGTTCAACATTTACTTCGTTGGATCTCCATTCTTGCACAACTCTTCTTGGTCTTCTCCTTCTTCGTTGTTGGCCAAACTGTCTGTTCTTATCCTGCTCATTCACTTTTTGGACAGTTATGCACTATGCTTATACATTTACTATTATTAGCTTTCTCTTTCACCATGTTTCAAGGAATTAGTGGCAGATGCTTATATGCTTTCATTGTCATAATATTTCTAGTCCTGATCTCTGCTGCTAACAGCCTAATGCTCATTATGCTTTGGCATTATTAATTTGATGGTTTTGATGATCTGCTTTACTATTTTATATGTTTGCTTTTTCCGTTTTAACTTGATAAGTCAAGTAATGCATACACCAACTTTGGAATACTGTGTATGATAGAGAGTGTACTGGTTTTATTCCTCTCCCTTCCCCTCTTTTCCTTCCAAACCCCCTGCCCCATAACAAAAGCAGACAATGATAATTTTCCCTTTTTTGTTTGGTGGTGCAGAAGTTGAAAATTACTTATATAGGGGTTGAGCTTATTGAATCAAAATCTGGAGAGCTTCGTTGGTGCTTGGACTTTAGAGATATGGGCTCTCCTTCCATTATCCTTCTATCTGACCCTTATGGGAAGAAAAATACAGATTACGGAGGTTTTGTTCTTTGCCCGCTTTATGGAAGAAAATCTAAAGCTTTCCAAGCTGCTTCAGGAACTACTAACGCTGCCATCATATCAAATCTGGTAATGAAGTTGTCCTTTTTTTTTTTTTTTTCTGATAATGGTAAAAGTAATAAAAATGTCCTTGTATTGCTCTCCAAGTCATTAACTTTTGGCCCTGGAAGCAGGATGACTCTCATCCAGTGAGAGTTCACTTTCTGAACCATGAGTCATTTGCATGCTATAATCGTATTCTTATGATGTTTAATTTGCTACATCTTTTTGATCAGACTAAAACTGCGACATCCATGGTGGGTGTGGGATTAACTGTCGACAATTCTCAAGCAGTGACCTTATCTGAGTACATAAATAGGAGAGGTATCTCTTGAGAGAAGAATTATATTTTTACTCACTTTCTTCTTGTGATATTCTTGTAATCACAGAGTGTCATATCCTATTTGTTTGACTACATTGATGTTAAAATTCAGCAAAAGAGGCTGTTGGGGCAGATGAAACTCCTTGTGGTGCTTGGTTAGTAACAAGATTGCGCTCAGCTGCTCGGGGGACTCTGAATACTCCAGGAGTAAGTATGTCTATTGGTCCAAAAGGGGGCCTTGGACAACATGGCGATGCGGTATCTCGTCAACTCATTCTCACTAAGGTCTCGCTTGTGGAAAGACGACCTGAGAACTATGAAGTAAGCTGGATAATTGTTTTTTTTTTCAGGAGTTTTAATTTTGATACGCTTCTCCTTTTTCCTACAAATCTTTGTTCTTAATCCCCTCAGCTCGTCCCTCCTCGCAATAGAAAAAATCTTATCTATTATTTGAAGAGTTTGCATCTTGCTTGGTCCAGTGGCATACTTAAAGAAGGCAACAAACATATCAATGAACTACTCCTCAGTCCTGTACAATTGGTTTTAGCTATATTAATCCCCTGTTCAAATATTTCATTCCAATACTAAATAATGTCTTTTAAGGCGAAGTTCGGGGTTTTCTAAAGTTAGAGGTTCTTTAAATTTGAACTTATCCCAAAGCAGGACTTATGATAGTCTATTTGGCCAAGCTTCTTTTTTGGTCAAAAGTGCTTTTGGACCGAAAGTGTTTTTCTTTCTTTTTTCTTTCTAAAGTTAAAGGTGTTTGACCAAACTTTTAAAAAGAAAAAAGCGCTTTTGAGTAGAAGCAGAAGCAAATTTGAGAAACAGAATATTTTCTTCCCAAAAGCACTTTTTTGAAAGCAGTTTTGTGATAAATACACTTAGCACAGCATTTTTTAAAAAGCTTGGCGAAACACTAATTGCTGCTCTAAAGTGCTTTTCAAATTGATTAGTAAAACACAAGCTGCTTCTTACCAAAAGTACTTTTTAAAAAGCACTTTTGAGAAAAACTCTCAAAATAAGCTAATTTTAGAAGCTTGTCCAAACAGGCTATAAGTCCCTTAGTAGAATGAAAGTGATAGGATCTGTGATAAAGAAGAGATAAAGAAAAGAAATTTTACTGGTTAAGTAAAGTGCAAGAATCTTAAACACTGAATTAACCAATAATTATGTCCGTATGGAGTGGACAAACCTCCAGATACATAGATAATGATAATTCATCCTACTAGAATTCTTACAGAGAAACATATATATAAACTAATAGATACAGACAACTCCTAAGACATAGATAAACAGTTACTGCTGTAATAACTGCTGCAGTAATTACTGAAATAACTGCTGTCCTTAAACTTTATCCTGTTTGAAACCAAGAAACTGACATAAGCTGATTTTGTCACTTGACAAATTATTTCCACATGTTTTTCTTGATTTTCTTCTAAAGTAAGTCCGTGAAGGAGCAGTTGTATCAATGCACCCCCCCTGAAAAGTTGCCTTGTCCTCGAGGCGAAAAGAAGGAAATTGATCAGCAATGAGATCATAGTTTTCCCAACTAGCTTCTTCAAAGGGGACGATCAGCCCATTGAACCAGCAGTTCCAAAGAAGGAGTAGCAGCTTCGTTGACCCATCAGTGTGCAAGAATCTTAGCAGGAGATAGGGTAAGTTCCCAATTTTTAGTGATAGGAAGAGGGGCTGATGGTATAGCAGCTTGATGACCATGAGCTGGATGGAACAAAGATACATGGAAAACTGGATGGACTTTGGAAGATTCGGGCAGCTCCATTCATACGCTACAGGCCCAACACATCGTACAATTTTGTATGGTCCGAAAAAATGAGGTGACAGTTTTTCATACCAGCGATGAGTCTAAGAGTTACTGTTTGAACACGTAGTAAGACAGAATTCCCAACCTGAAAAGTGACATCCCGACGATGAGCATCTGCTTGCTGTTTCATTCGAGTTTGAGCCGTTCAAAGGTTATCCGTCAGAATTTTCAGCATGGCATCACGATTCAGAAGTTGTTCTTCAAGTTGAGCAATGCGTATTTCTACATGAACGAAAGGAGAAATGCTTGGAGGATCTCTAACCATAGACAATTTTGAATGGGGTAGTTTCTGTTGAAGAGTGAAGGCCCGTGTTAAAAGAAAATTCTGCCCATGGTAAATACTGAATCCATGTGCGAGGCTGCTCCATAGCAATGCATCAGCATCTATTAACCACCTCAGTCTGTCCATCATATTGTGGATGGTATGACATACCCATCCTTAGCCTTGTCTTGTTAAGCCGAAAAAGCTCCTGCCAAAAAGCACTGAGAAAGATAACATCCCGATCAGAGAGGATTGACCGAGGAATGCCGTGGAGACGCACAATTTCTATGCAAAAAACATTAGCCACAAACTTGGAAGTATATGGGTGAGAAAGTGGGATGAAATGAGAATACGACAACCCAAATCGTGGCATAACCACCAGATTTGGGAAGTCCGACAATGAAGTCAAGTGAGATATCTTCCCATATTCTATCGGCAATGGTTGTAGAAGTCCGGCAGGTGCTAAAGCTTGGTATTTGGCCTGTTGACAAACCAAACAATTCTGAACAAAGAGCTTAACATCATGTTTCATCTCTGGCCAGAAAAAATTGGAAGAGAGGCGCTTCAAGGTTTTTAAATATCCTCCATGCCTGGCAGAAGGTGTGTTGTGAGATTCAGCAAGAAGCTTTTGGCGAAGAGAAGATTGGTCTGGAACAACCAATCTTTCCTTGAAATAAAGTTTGTGATCCACCATGTGAAAATCTGGTTGTAAAGAAGGGGTCTTGGCAGATGGATTGAATAATCTCACGAGTATACGTATCTACTTGGAGAGCTTCTTGCCAATTGGAAAAATCCATGGGTACATGAAGAGTAAGAGCCAGAAATTCAGCATTAAGTGGCCGCCTTGAATGAGAATCAACACCCAAATTGTCTTTCCCTGCTTTCTAAACAATTGTGAAGTCGAATGGAAGCAATTTCATTAATAACCTTTGCTGCTCATTAGTGGTAATACGCTAGGAAAGGAGATACTTGAGGCTGCAATGATCTGATTGGACGTAAAAATAATGGCCCAAGAGACGGTGTTTCCATTTCTACATGGCTAAAACAAGAGCAAGCAATTCCCGGTAAGTAGATTTCAAACGGTTGGAAAAAGAAAGTCCTGTACTAAAATAAGCAATAGGATGGTCATCTTGAAGAAGAATAACCCCTATTCCTTCTGAAGAAACATCACATTCCACCACAAAAGGTTGAGTGAAATCCGGTAGTTGAAGTACCAGAACAGTTGTTAAGGCTTGCTTGAGATGTCGGAAAGCACTTTCAGCTAAGGTTGACCATTGAAAAGCATTTTTCTTGGTAAATTGAGTGAGTAGTCGAGCCATCATTCCATCACCTTTCACAAATCTGCGATAATAACCTATTAATCCTAGAAATCCACGAACTCCTTCGCATTAGTTGGAACTGGCCACTCCAAGACTGCTTGAATTTTATCTTGATCAACACCAACCCCACTGGCTGAAACCACATGACCCAGAAAAGAGATTTGGATATGAAAAAATAAATATTTCGAAGCTCTGGCAATAAATGATTATTTCTGAGAAGTTGGAGGGCAAGTTACAAGTGATTTATATGCTGCTCAATGGTCTGACTATATATCAAGATGTCATCAAAAAATACAAGAATAAATTTGCGCTGATAAGGTCTGCACAAATCATTCATGGCGGATTGGAACCTAGACGGGGCATTAGTGAGACCAAAAGTCATGACAGGGAATTCATAATGGCCAGAATGTGTGCGAAAAGCACTTTTATGGATGTCTGCAGGATTGACGTGTATGGGGTGGTAACAGAATGCAAATCAATTTTTGAAAAAATAGTTGCTCCATGCAATTCGTCAAGAAGCTCTTCAATATTAGGGATTGGGTACTTATCTGGGATGGTAATTTGATTGAGGCCTCTATAATCAATGCACGTTACCAAGTATTGTCCTTTTTCTTGACAAGAAGGACAGGGCTAGCAAATGGACCGGTTCTTGGCCTTATAAAGCCTTTTTGGAGTAATTAAGACACCTACTTTTCAATTTTTGATTTTTGAAAGTAAGAACGGTAGGGACGGATGTTGGGTGGTTTTTAGTAAGGAATTAAAGGGATAGAATGGGTATGTTGTGAAGAGGTGGTAGGTTACTGGTTTTTTCAAAACCTGATTTAAACTTGTGAAGCTCATAAGCTACTCTGCCTATCCGTCGAATGACTCTGTAAGGCCATCTCGGGCTAAGCTTGTTCTTCTTACCGAATCTCATGACGCCTTTCATAGGCGACGTCTGTAAGATTACCAGTCGTTATGACTTTCCATACGTTTGTAATTAAGGAATTTTTATTTTATGACCTTGGCCATTGTATATTTTTTATTTTCGATGCTCGTAGAACAAAATACAATCCTCACCTTGGCTCTCATAGTTCTTGCTTTACTTTTCTTAAGCTTAGTTATCAGCTTGGTACTTGTAATATTGCTATTCAACCATCTGTATAGAGATATACATATATTTTTGCTTCGCTTGAGGAGTGAGTGATTTAGGACAGGCTTCAACTTCTCAACCTCGTACTCTAGCCTCCTAAGTTATCCCGGTCTCGTAAAATTTTATACTTGACTTGTCATCTTAGCTCACTCACATTCTTGATTTTTTAAACTGTTGTACTTTTGTAAAAGCTCGCACATTTCTATTTTTAGAATAGCTTGTCCTAACGGACACTTTGAACTGAACGGTCGATCTGGAGAGTCGTTCATCCATGTCATACTTTATAGTCCGCGATCATCTTTGAAGTACCGACCATATGATGTCACTCGTCTCAGATCATGTTTCTTATTTTTGCGTTATTCTAGATTATGATGTTGCCGTCGTCTGTGTTCTTTACTCGAATAGTAAAAATGATGCTCCCTCGCCCTGATAATGTCTCAAAGTACCGCAAGAGTGGGGGTACTTATTTAGCCTTTCATCTCCACTCCATCTTTTGTTATCTCTAATGCCATCTCCACTCCATCTTTTGTTATCTCTATGCTGGTAATCTTCTAACTGGCTTTATAGTGGAGCTGTTATAGAATGTGGCCGATGTACTATCTCTCTTGTACTTCTGCTATTAAGAGTGATTCTGCAATGTTTTGAGTCACGTTTTCTATAATCATCTGGGTCTAATAATCGGACTCCTGATGTAACTGTCGAGCATCCTTTTCCCCTCAGCCTTTAAGTAGGCTTAAGCTATCTTCTAATCTGCAACTCAGGGTATTAGCTATTACGTTAGCCTTTAATGGACGCTATGGAATATCTTTGTTATAATCTTCTAACAATTCAAGCCTTTGTTTGTGACATGGGCTCAATTCTTTCTTTTAACGTTATACCAGAGTTTTCTATAACGGTAAGAATGTCAACATATATGTTGTATGGATAATACTCCGAAATCTTAAGTGTGTTCATAACGTACTAACTTTGGGTCATAAATCGAATAATTCCTGTCGTGCCTTCTCAGTTGTCTTTAAACATAAGCAATTACTTTTCTTGGTCGTTCTGCCACTTGCTGCATGAGTATTTGGCTTATCTTAGTGCCCATACATACTGGAATTTCATGTAACTCATAAGATCTCGAATATCATTTTTGATTTTACTTCCCGTTCATTAGCCACGATAGGTGCCACTTTCTTAGGAGTGCATACAATGTTGTAATGAGACTCTTGTAGCAAGATCATTTCTTCTATAATATCGAATTCAGGTTGCTATGCTTAGGCAGAAGCCTTCTTCTTTATTTTCTCAGCTAGTCTTTCGTTGTAGTACTTAGGTGGTGTAGTACTTAGGGGAGACCCTCTGACTCTTGTTTTGATGATCTTACTCGCCTATAATTATCCTTAGTTACTTACCTCCGTACCCTCGGGCTCGTGGGGTTACTTCTGAACTCAAATTCTAATTGTCTTCCAAGTGACACTCTCTTTTATTTCCGTAATACTTATACGGTAGCTTTAACTACCCCAACTCCTATCCGAATATTTCTCAAGGATTACGATCTCGTGGCAACCGAGACTGAATTGCCTATGCTGGGGTTCATTTCGTTTGTCTTGCATGATATCTGTGACCTCTTGTCTAGCCATAACTAGGCTCTTTCTGAATCAACTACTAACTACTCGCCGGTCCATTCTTATACCTATATTCTACGTAACCTCTCTTGAGTATGTCTTTTGTCTTAACTTACCTCTCGCACTAGCTCCTTGTGTATCAAGTGCCCATTTGCAGTTTTCAACTAACGTCTTTGCCGGGAACCCTTACTGCCTCTTCCCGGCATTGTGCTTGCATAATGTTCTGAAGTCGTAACATATCTTTAGGAGATGAATAAGTGCAATCTCATTCCTTTTCACCTTTTTAGTGCATTCTTCCTTTACCATTCTATATTTACCTGACCACTTAACTCCGGTTTAATACCATCACACCATTTTCCCCCCTAAACCCCTTTTGGGGAGTACTAACATTTAATGCTTTGAAGTTTTACCTATAGATATTTTACCTCTTCATCTTCGGCGTCTTTTCACATTTTCAATGACCTATACTCACCCTGCGATAACCCTTCTGTACTAGGGATAATTGAATTTCTTATGCACGAGGGTGACACCTAGTGTAACTAGCACACTAAGTCCCTTAAGCTTAACTCTGCTCACAACGCTTTCTGTTGTCCATTCTATTATTGCCGGAAAGCAGTCTCTGAAATTCTCACGATGTCGATTATTATCGAATCCTCCGGTCCCTAATGCATGTTCAGTTTATCTTGTTTACTAGCCCATACTGATTTCTATTGCTCCGAGGGTCTAACTTAGCCTTCTGGTATCACGTTGTAATCACCAACTCATTTCTCGAAATGAGGAGTGACATTATGGCTTATACTCTTCTCAAGGTCTTACTCCCCTTGTTTTTTCCTTCATTTGACTATAGACTCTGTCATCCTATCATATTTTGATTTATCGTTATCAACCATTTATCAAATCTTACTCATAACGCTTCATTTACTTTTTTCTTATTCTCCTTCTGATGTTTCTTTCTATTACCTTATTCCAAAAACTTCAACAAATATATTTTCGCTTTTTGCTCCCCTTGCTCCATCTCACTGGCACTTTGGATCTCCTAACATCTCTCTTTATTAGAGACGAGAGCCATACTAAGGTAAATATTTATCCCCTCTAAGATTTTAGTGCCTATGTTCTGAATTTTGTAAACATTTTAGTGTTCTATCTAACTGTAGTATTCAAGGGTGCCCACCTAGGTGTCTCACAAAGAGAACTATTATCACGTTTATAATATCCTTCGAAAATATCGAATGCTAACAATCCGTCCACCATTTTGGGTTACTCTAATCCCAACTGGATCCTGATATCCCATCCTTCTCTTAAATAATATCTGTTAGCTCCCATAACGCATAACTGAGATGGGGCCATTTGTATATACCTCTATTAGTGTTGAAAGTAAACTCACAATGGTTATATTTCTCTACTTGAGTTGTAAATACTGATAATCTTCCCTAACTGGGTACCTCGTACCCTTCTTCACCTTGCTTCTTTTACCTGTTGAAACTTATACTTTTACCTATGATATTCTCATAGCCTAATATTCACGGGGTGTGCTAGATATTCCCATCTTGGGGTCTTAAGTAGGAATTTGCACATCCGTCACTCTTATAGGGCCTCAAACTGGGCCACGTCGTCAATAACTCTCTCTCTACTAGTGCCCTTTCCTGCTGTTGTATTAGCCCTGTGGTTAGCTTTATCTTTCTAATTGCAAGCATCTTTGTATCATTAGCAAACATAAGTCTTGACTCGAACTCTTATGACTCTGCTCTATAGCACAATTTGGATTTGAAAGAAGAGTAACAAACTCCTAAATGCCTTGTAGCTTCCTTTTTATATATTGTGGTGCACAACACACTTATAAACAAGACTCTACTAGACACGCCTTATAGACTCCGTGGGACAGACCTGCTCTAATACCAAACTTGTCACGCCCTAACCCTGAGGAGGCGTGGCTGGCACCAGTGCCATACTTGGACCGAGCTTACCACTCTGTAATCATGTAATTGTGAAACCTGGAGCAGTAACCCTTAACTTGCTGACGAGGCCTACATGCAAGCAGGCAATACCAACCAAGGCCGTCAAGGCCGTACATTGAAATCATCTGAAGATAATATCTAACTCACGTGATAGGTAAACGCACCCAAACATATATACATAACTATGCAGGCCGGCAAGGCCGCCATGAACGTCTACATCCAATCTTATGTTGTCAATCCTTATTCTGAAAACATGTGTCCCAGAAACTAGCATGTGCACTATTGTTTCACTGTGGTATTTCAACTCGGATAGAAGACTATGATTAAAATATTACACATCTCTGCACAACTTTTTACATGGATCATAGGAATACTGGAAAGAGGAAGAAGTAACATTTTAATGACGGAACAGCATGGCGTATCAAGAGGCCGTCAAGGAACTCTGGAAGCTAGTGTCCGTTCTGTATATCTGTGGTTAATACATTCTGTATATTCATTAAAAATTTAATTTTGAATTTTTATTCTTCCTAATCAATCAAGCTAAAAAGCAAAAACATAATAATTCTTAAAAGTTCAACATTAGCAGTATATATACACTCAAGTGATTCCATAATTTTCATTATCAAATTATCTATAGTCTTTTGGCACCTCTAAGAGGTCTTGGCTATGGACATGATGGTTCAATATGAGCAGTAGCTTTCGAGATATTACTACAGACATGAGTTACATTCACCTAGTTTCCCCAACCTTAGCACTAGGAGGAGGGGACAAATCTGTGTCCTTCTTGATCTCCTATTTTGAGAATCTGTTATGATGCTTGTTTTGTTTGATTCAATGTAAAAAGCTATTAATACGTTCTAGCGAATGCTTGCAGGCAGTTATCGTGCGTCCTCTATCTGCCGTTGGTGCTCTTGTTCGATTTGCTGAGGAGCCCCAAATGTTTGCTATTGAGTTTAATGATGGATGCCCTATTCATGTGTGTCTTTTTGGCTTTGCTGGAGGTCAATTTTCTTTGTTTACTTGTTACTTGTTTGGTTAGGCTTTTAGTTTTATGTCCCTTTTACTTCAGGTCTATGCTAGCACTTCTCGTGATAACTTACTTGCAGCAGTTCGTGATGTCTTGCAAACAGAAGTAAGTGGACATGCTCTTCTTGGTCACTAAGAATTTTTTCTCCTTTTCAAGGGGTTGGATTGAGTGCATTCTCTGCTCCATGCACGTTTAGGCATCACTGAATGCATGGGTTTTTTGAACTTGTATTGCTTTAGAAATCTGGTTTATATGGTGGTTTTGTTTTTTGTAGTGCCAATGTCCCGTCCCGGTGCTACCAAGGCTAACAATGCCTGGTCATCGAATTGATCCGCCATGTGGCAGATTTCACTTAAAATTTCCTGCTTCACAACAACCTGTTGCTGATTTGGAGACTGCAACTCTGCATTTAAAACACTTGGCAGCAGCCGCTAAAGATGCTGTGGCCGAGGGAGGATCCATTCCTGGATCAAGAGCAAAATTATGGCGGCGGATACGAGAATTTAATGCATGTATTCCATATGGTGGAGTACCTTCTGGTATTGAAGTACCTGAGGTGACACTGATGGCTTTGATTACAATGCTTCCAGCTGCTCCCAATCTCCCACCAGAGTCACCACCACTGCCCCCGCCGTCTCCTAAAGCTGCTGCTACAGTGATGGGTTTCATTGCTTGTTTGCGTAGGTTGCTTTCATCAAGAAGTGCTGCTTCTCATGTGATGTCTTTTCCTGCTGCTGTTGGCCGTATAATGGGTCTATTTAGAAATGGATCTGAAGGAGTAGCTGGTGAAACTGCGGGCCTTGTGGCGGTACTTATTGGTGGTGGTCCAGGGGAAACTAATATGCAAACAGATACAAAGGGGGAATGGCATGCAACAATAATGCATACCAAGTCTGTGCTGTTTGGTCAACAAAGTAATCTTGTAGTTCTGGTAAATCGGCTAAGGCCTGTATCAGTATCGCCATTTTTGTCAATGTCTATTGTTGAGGTTCTTGAGGCAATGGTCTGTGAACCACATGGAGAAACAACCCAGTATACAGTGTTTGTGGAGTTATTACGTCTAGTAGCTGGCTTGCGCCGCCGGTTGTTTGCATTGTTTGGACATCCTGCTGAAAGTGTGCGAGAAACAGTAGCTGTCATTATGCGAACAATTGCTGAAGAAGATGCAGTTGCAGCAGAATCAATGCGCGACGCTGCTTTACGAGATGGTGCACTTCTGCGGCATTTGTTGCATGCACTTTACCTTCCAGCTGGTGAGCGACGTGAAGTTAGCAGGCAACTTGTGGCTCTTTGGGCTGACTCTTATCAACCTGCTCTTGATCTGTTATCTAGAGTTTTGCCTCCAGGACTTGTTGCTTATCTGCACACCAGATCCAATGTGGTTCCAGTTGAAGGTGTGACTGACCAGGAAAATTCATTGCTGAGTAGGAGACGTAGACGCTTGCTTCACCAAAGGAGGATTCATCCTGGGAAAGGGATCACACCTCAAGGGCATTCGTTGCCTTCTTCTACTAACTATGAAGTTAGTGAGCAAGCTCCTGGAAGTGCTGTCCCTTTCAGAACTTCTGATGGTTATCAGAGAGCTGCTGTTGATTCAGTTCCTGTACAGGTGCCAACAATGCAATCTTCAGCTGTGAATGCAGGTGAATACTTCCAAGGTGAGCTGTCTGCTGCTGCTGTTCCTCAAACTGATCAGTCGTCAACCATTCCTGCTCTTGACAGTCCTTCGACAAATATACATGACTTGGCTGAATCAAATGTTGCAAATTCTGTGGATTCCGATGTTAGTGCAATTTCCCAGGATACAGGTCTTCCAGCTCCTGCACAAGTAGTGGTCGAAGATGCACCTGTTGGATGTGGAAGGTTGTTATTGAATTGGCCAGAATTTTGGCGAGCGTTCAGTCTTGACCATAACCGTGCTGACTTGATTTGGAATGAGCGGACCAGGCAGGAATTAAGAGAGTCTTTGCAGGCTGAGGTTCATAATCTAGATGTTGAAAAAGAACGCACTGAAGATATTGTTCCTGGCGGTGCAAACAGAGACTCAATAACTGACCAAGAGAGTGTGCCTCAAATATCGTGGAACTACAGCGAGTTTTCTGTTAGATATCCTAGCTTATCAAAAGAAGTTTGTGTAGGCCAATACTATTTGCGTTTACTTCTTGAGAGTGGCACCAGTGGGAGGGCACAAGATTTTCCCCTACGTGACCCTGTTGCTTTTTTCAGAGCCCTCTATCACCGGTTTCTATGTGATGCTGACACTGGGCTTACTGTTGATGGTGCTATTCCTGATGAATTAGGTGCTTCTGATAATTGGTGTGATATGGGAAGATTAGATGGTTTTGGAGGAGGGGGAGGCTCCTCAGTTAGGGAGCTCTGTGCCCGGGCCATGGCAATTGTTTATGAACAACACTACAACACAGTTGGCTCATTTGAAGGCACAGCGCACATTACAGTTCTCTTGGACAGGACCGATGATAGAGCTTTACGACACCGTCTTCTTCTTCTTCTAAAGGTGCGTCCCGTTTACTTTATTGTTGTATTTAATGATTGTCTTTAAATAACACCACATTTTTTATGAGGAGCAAAAAGTGAAATAGCGAATGATGTTTGTGATCGTAAAATAACACTATCTGTCCCTGGAAAAGAAAGAAGTTGCTTCTATTAAGTTACTAAAGAAAGATGGGAAATGAGGTTTGTTGGGCTAATAATGGGTCCTAGTATGAAAAGATATAAAAAAGACCCATTTAAGGGGAGAGCTTCTATTGGTTCCTCCATTCACTAGAATGATGAAGATTTACACCCTTATTACAAAATCTAGTGTCCATTTGGAGAATATTATGATGAAGTTGAAAAAAATGAGCATTTGAAGTTGAAGTTGGAAAAGAGTACTTGGAAGTTGAAATTGAGTTTGGACATGAATTTCACTTGGAAAAAAGTTGAAGTTTTGTGATTAAAAACCTTTTTTTCATCTGAAATACTCCTCAAACCAGCTTTCGACTTCAAATTCTCTATTTCAAGTTGAAGTTTGAATAATGGACAAAATTTTAAAACAACATTGATTTGCAAATAACATATATGCCAAAACGCCTACCTAATCTCTATCGTTAATGCATGCCTTTCACCTCCTATCTGCCTCAGTTAGGAGTCTTCTGACTGCAGTTCCTGTATGCTTTGGCATTTTCCATGCTCTTGCTGCTTTATTTGAAAACTGGCAGTTTGGTTGTGTAACCATTCTTTGCCACTTTAATATCTAGTAACTCTCCTGCTAATATCTTGCTTGTACCTCAGAAATAAGAAGTAAGCAAAAGAATTCCTTTAATGCAGAAGGTTGTTCCATTCAGAAATCAAAATGGACTGTTTACTATTGTTTTATTTTTTGGTGTAAACAAAACTTTGATGCAAAAGCTGTTATAGATCTTATTGAATTCCTTTAAGAATTGAAAGGGATCTTCTATTTTTTTGTGCACACCTTCTTGGTGCTTTTATTTAAATCTAATACACTTCCCGTTTCTCAAAAGAAATTGTTTACCAGTCGATGTATGAGGTGATCCAATTGAAATACCTTTTTCTGAAAAGGTAACATATATCAGTATAATAATAAATCTTCAGCACCAAGCTTGTGTTAGGATTAAAAGGGATCATTAGAAAAGATCAAAGAGGAAACAAAAATTACAACCCTTGATCTTCTTACAAGGAATCTAAGACTTGTAGAATTGATTTAAGATCATCACTATATTCTGCTCTACACCAAAATGAAAAAGAAGAATACGATTCATCTTGATCTTTAGGGCTGACTGTATCCTCAAAACATCTTGAATTTCTCTCTTTCCATTATGTCCACCAAATAGTTGCAGGGACAATTTTCCATCTGTCTTTGTGAGAGATAGTGTTATTTCCCCCTGCATTCGGGCATGACAAGAGATCAGTTGTTCTTCCTGGCATTGTCCACCTAATACTCCTGATGTTGATGAACAAATTCCACAGCTGACTAGTCACCCTGCAGTGTAAAAACAGGTGGCTGATTGTCTCTACCTCTTGACCACACAAGTAGCATCTTGAACATAGAGGAATTCCCCTTCTTCTCAGGTTATCTTATGTTAGAGCAGCTTTTTTAGCAACCGGCCAAGTAAAGCATGCCACTTTGTATGGAAATACTTATTCACTGTATAAATACCAAATTCCTCAATAACACTTTGAAACTCATCATCTCTTGATATTATAGAAGGGAAGCACTTCCGTGGAAGCAACGTTTAGAAGGGACAAGCGCAAAAAGACGACAAGGTCTATCGGCTTGGATTAAAAAACGAGAGTGAAGCATACGCTTCTTTGAAGTAAAGTGCACAATTTGCAGAGAATAAAAAATATCAAACGTCTATAAATATAGTACAATAAAAATTGAATTGCAATTCAACATCCAATATATAGTAATGCCATTATTGATCCAACTCCTCAAAGTTGACATTAAAGAAGTGACTGATTCTCATTGAGATGTTTGTGCGCCATTGTTTGAAGTGCGAACTTCTCTAAAGCGCATGGCTCAACCATGAAGAGGTAAACTCCTCCCTTCGCGTTGCTTCATCACTTTAAGCGACGAAATGCTGGCTTTTAAAGACACTGTGTAGAAGAGCAAAACACTTTCACTTTCTACACTAGTTTCTGAGGTTGAAGACTAAATTTCTGCTCCTCTGATCTCGTTTAATAACTGTTCCTCAAACACGCTTTATATTTTGAAAATGGATTTAATGCATAACAGCTAATGGCCACATGAAACAAATGTAAGTTCTCTCAGCTGTTGTCATATGATATGTCTAGTGAAGAGTGGGGCCATCTTTACCTGTTAGAAGTGTTTTCTTAGCAAGGTTACCATGCAACAGGAATTATAATGCACCGACTTCGGAACTGTTACTTGAAAATCCATTTTATTGCGGAGAGAGTCTCTCTAGTTAATTTTACATTTATATGTCTGATCAAAATATTATTTGGCAAGAGTCTTAACCTTGAGAATGTTATTTCGTTTTTAAATATTTTCCACCCTGCACAGGTCTTGATGAAGGTTTTGGCAAATGTAGAGTCATGTGTCTTGGTTGGTGGCTGTGTACTGGCTGTTGATCTACTAACAGGAGTTCATGAAGCTTCAGAAAGAACAGCTATGCCTCTGCAGTCGAACTTGATTGCTGCTTCTGCTTTTATGGAACCATTAAAGGAGTGGATGTTTCTTGACAAGGATGGTGCACAAGCTGGACCAATGGAGAAGGACGCTATTAGGAGACTCTGGTCAAAAAAGGAAATAGATTGGACCACAAGATGTTGGGCTTCTGGGATGCCAGATTGGAAGAAGTTGCGAGATATTCGTGAGCTTAGGTGGGCTTTGGCTGTCCGAGTCCCTGTTCTCACTCCAACCCAGGTTTCACAATTCCTTGCATTTGATACAGTTGAAAACTCGTTTTCCCAATTTCCTGCGTCCTGTTTTAGCAGTGAATAGAGTTGAAAAGAACTTCGAAATTTTGTAACAGTTGAACTGAGTGGTTTTGAAGTTGATAATGGATCCTTTTAAAGAGAAAATTATGTTATTTTTCTGTATAAATGTTAGTAGGTTTTACCTTTTTTACTTGTTAAAATTGTGGTGAATACTTTAGGGCATCTGTTACCTGAGACAGTGATGACATTTTGTAATGGCCTGAATATGGAGGATGGATCTCACTTTGGGATTAGGGGCAAACATTGCATTCTGAGAAAGTGAATAAATTTTATAATGGCCTGAAAATGGAGGAGGATCAGTTTGGGGCTAGGAGAATTAATTCATGGCTTGATTTGTTGCTAGTCTTTCACTTAACTAGTTAAGGTGCATATTTCTGTTCGCTTGTTTAAGCTTTTCCTAATCGAGAAGGAAACAATCAGGAAGCTTGTTTCTGCACAAATATTTGTCTATGTATGTGTCATTGGGGTTTGAGAATACAGTAACAGTTTGTCACACGCTTCTAACTGTACTAAACTACTACCTATTTGATCACTCAAAATGGTAATGTCATTCCAGGTAGGAGAAGTAGCATTGAGCATATTACATAGCATGGTTGCAGCACACTCGGATATAGATGATGCTGGCGAGATAGTTACACCAACACCTAGGGTCAAGCGGATCTTATCAAGTCCACGTTGCATTCCGCATATATCTCAGGTTAATGTTTGCTTGTTTTGGTATACTTTTTTTGTAGTAAAAGAGTCCTTGGTTATCATCGTCGTTATATTTGATGAACAAGGAAGTTTCAGTTTATTACGTGGACTAGAAGCAACTGGCATCTAGATTATGTTTGGAAAAAGCATTGATGGCATAGCTGTTGCTTTTCTTCTTCATATATTTATCCTGTCCTTTTCTTTTTCTGCAATATTATTTAGTGTGTGAATTGGTACTTCTTGAAATTTCTTGATCCTGTTATTCTGTTTAGGTTTGTTAGCATTCTAAAACAGAAAAAAAATCTGTTTAAGCATGGTGTCTTCGTAGTTGGACGTGGCCAACATGAATTTTTTGAAATAAAGAAACATAGGTGGTTGATTCTGAGTATCCCTAAGAATGCTCAATAGTCAATGTAAAGGTCGACACAAACAATTTGAACAGCTTACTCTATCGCTTTTTACGTAACAACTAGCTGGACACTAGCTTCCAGAGTTCCTTGATACCCTCTTGATACGCCATACTGTTCCGTCATTAAAATGTTACTTCTTCCTCTTTCCAGTATTCCTATGATCCATGTAAAAAGTTGTGCAGAGATGTGTAATATTTTAATCATATTCTTCTATCTGAGTTGGAATACCACAGTGAAATAATAGTGCACATGCTAGTTTCTGGGACACATGTTTTCAGATAAGGATTGACAGCATAAGATTGGCTAGTCAAGGCTAGATTTAAACCTCCTCACTTCACTGGAAATAACGTTTGATATGGGAATGGGGAAATAAATCCAATTGAGGATTAGGTGTTGTTTAAATGTTGGATTCCAGCCGAGAAGCTTGATGTCATCAAAATGCATAGAGAAAGATGGGCAAGCTGTGGGTGTCAGACTTTGGAGGTGTTCTGCCACTTCCAGGAATAAGGTGGAGGAAATGATCCTTCTAGAACTATAAGTCCTGACTTTCTGTTGGATCAAGTACTACTTTGAAAATGCAAGATTCTTTAGGTTCATCTGCAATGAAAGAGGTGGTTGCAGAATAAGTAGTCTAAGTTATGAAAGTCAGCATGATTTACTAATTGAAGAACACTACAGGAAACCATTTAGTACCTGAACTACCATTCACTGTCAAAATTATCCTTTCTGTAATAGATATAAGGGCTTCGAGCTCTACTCAGCACGGTACCATATGCAATTTATCTTATTTCATATTCATCTCTGATTGTTTGCTTAAATTTCAAGTTTGGATTTACGCTTTTAAAGAGTGACATGGGGATGTTCCCCGAATTTTTCTTATTTGATTCTCCTTTAACGGTGATTTATAGGCTATGCTCTCTGGAGAACCGAGTGTTGTAGAAAGTGCTGCTGCTTTGTTGAAGGCCATTGTTACTAGGAACCCAAAGGCAATGATAAAACTATATAGCACTGGAGCCTTTTACTTTGGTCTAGCTTATCCTGGTTCCAATCTCCTCTCAATTGCTCAGCTGTTCTCTGTGACTCATGTTCATCAAGCATTTCATGGAGGGGAAGAAGCCGCTGTCTCCTCTTCTTTGCCTTTGGCAAAACGCAGTGTTTTGGGTGGGCTTTTACCTGAGTCATTGCTATATGTTCTGGAACGTAGCGGTCCTGCTGCATTTGCAGCAGCAATGGTTTCTGATTCTGACACTCCTGAGATTATTTGGACGCACAAGATGCGAGTTGAAAATCTTATTCGTCAGGTTGTTGAGACTAACAAGAATTTTCTTTAAATTCCTTGCATCTTTCCAAGATTATGAGTTTCTGCTAAACTTTACCTTTATCTCTGCAGGTCCTTCAGCATCTAGGTGATTTTACACAGAAGTTGTCACAACATTGCCATTCTTTGTATGAATATGCTCCGATGCCACCTGTGACATACCCAGAGCTAAGGGATGAGATGTGGTGCCACCGTTATTACCTTCGTAATTTGTGTGATGAAATTCGCTTTCCTAATTGGCCAATAGTTGAACACATTGAATTCCTACAATCACTGCTGGTTATGTGGCGAGAAGAGTTAACTCGGAGACCCATGGATCTTTCTGAAGAAGAGGCTTGCAAAATACTGGAGATTTCCTTGGATGAGGTATCAAGAGATGATGCTCCCAAAAGACAATCACAGGAGACAGTTAATATTTCTAAGCAGATTGAGAACATTGATGAAGAAAAGCTCAAGCGACAATATCGAAAACTTGCAATGAAGTATCATCCAGACAAAAATCCTGAGGGGAGGGAGAAGTTTCTGGCAGTGCAGAAAGCTTATGAACGGCTGCAGGTAGTTACTTGATCCTATGTTTAAATTGTGAAAGCAGGAGAGTGAATGGTTGTCTGACCCTAGCCCACAATTTATTCGATATGTTATAGTTATCTTTTTAGAAGGTAACATAATTGTGTATATATAAAGCAGACTACTCAAAGACTGGGTAGTCATCCATAATTACAAAGTGGAGTACAAGAAGAGATCCTGGTCCTTGGTCTATTCACAAATAATGTAAAACATCAAAAATGGCTTCAGAATCTTGTAAATACTCCTGTTTACACCAAAAATAAAAAAGAACTAGACAATTCATCTTCAGCTTCTGGATATAACTATGGTTGTCTTCAAAACACCTTTGATTCCTCTCCCTCCAAATCGTCTACCAAATGCAAGCTGGGACATCCATCTCTCTACTTGCCTAGATTGACTACCATCTCTATCCCAGCTTGCTAGGACTTCCAGAATTCTCTACTTGACTAGATTGACTACCATCTCTATCCCTCTCAGCTTGATGAAGACTTTCCATAATTGATCTTTCAATTTACAATGCAAAAAAAAGATGGTTGGTTGTTTCTCCATGAGCCCCACATAAGTAAAATCTGGAACCAAGTTGATATCCCCTCCTGGTAAGGTTGTCCTGCGTCAGGACTGCCTCTTTTGCTAAGAGCCATTTAAAACAGGCAAATTTGTATGAAATTTTAGTTTTTCATATTAACTTCAAAGCCAAGAGTCAATCTGATTGTTTGAATGATTGAATTCCTTATAGGTAAACTTCACAGAGATTTTTAATTGCTCTAACACCTTGCCTATTTCCTTGCCAGAGCATACAGTCTTCACTAGTAGATGTCCCTTTCAATTTCTCTAACAAATTGTACAATTCCATCAGCCTATCAATTTCCCTGTCAATAGCATTCTTCTGTAAGTAAGATTCCACCTTGATTTGACCGTATCTCTCCCACATCTGCTCCTTCTTGTTGATTTAGGTTGCAGATATCAGGAAAAAACTGCTTCAGAGATCTTTGCCCTTGCCAATTGTCATCCCAAAAGGATGTCTTCATACCATTTCCAACTATAAAGCTAGAGTTATTGCTGAACTAGGCCATAGATTTCTTATGGACACCATGTTGGTTGTCCACTTCCCTTCCATCCCATACTTTGCTCTGATTACAGCCTTCCACAGTGATCACTTTGTTGCAGCAAGCCTCCATAGCTACTTCCTCATCAAGCTTTGACTTTGAACTCTTATGTTTCTGATCCCAGACCCCCTTCTTTCTTGCTGGTTGTGAGAATATCCCATCTGACCAGATGGATTCGTTTATTCTCGTTGCTGCCTTGCGAAAGAAAATTCCTTCCTAGAGTATCTATTCTTCTCATTGCACTTGCAGGGATAGGAAATAGGGACATCATATAAGTAGGCATAGCATCAACGAGACTGTTACTAAGGATAAGTCTACCTCCTAGAGACAGGTATTAACTCTTCCAGTTTACTAATTTTTTTTCACATTTCTCCAAAATTCCATTCCATATCCCTTTTGATTTACTCTTTGCCTCCATTGGCATTCCGAAATATATTGTTGGCAATTCTCCCATCCTACCTCCAAGCACACCCGCCTGACTTTGCATCTCTGTTACATCATTAACTGGATATATGTAACTTTTATTCTAGTTAATGTTTAATCCAGATGTGGCTTCAAATAAGATAAATATCGCCCTCAGCATCTTCACTTGTCCAATTCCAGCATCACAAAACACTAGTGAGTCATCTGCATATTTTGTAGATGGATGATTTCTAGAATAATGTTAGCCCTAAAGTTAACCCTGAAACCCTTAATCCAGTTGTTTACTCGTGCAATTCTTAACATATCATTTAACCCTTCCATTGTATGATAAATAGAAAAGGTGACATAGGATCACCCCCCTCTGAGAAGAGAAGAAACCTGCAGGAGAGCCATTTATCAAAACTGAGAACTTTACTGTGCTGATGCAGAACTTGATCCAACTGACCCATCTTCCTCCAAAACCCATCTTGAGTAACATTTCCATTAGAAAATCCCAGTTTAGATGATCATAAGCCTTTTCTATTTCCAACTTACACAATATCCCCGGAATTTTGCTTTTTCACTCTAGCATCTACACATTCATCTGCAATGAGCATATCATACATTATCTGTCTACCTTTGATAAAAGCCAACTGCTGGGCATCCACATGTTTGCTCATACTTTTTTAAGTCTCTCAGTCAATAACTTTAATATAATTTTCTAGACACTACCTATCAGACTGATAGGTCTGAAATCCTTCAGTTCCTTGGCATTACCTTCTTAGGTATTAATGCCCCAAAGGTGGCAGTAAAACTCTTTTCACAGGGGCTCACCACCTCCCAACAGTGAAGAAAGAATGCCACAGGGAATCCATCAGGGCCAGGTGCCTTATCCATGCACAAGCTTTTACGCAGTTCCATATCTCCTCAGCTTCAAAAGAGCTCAGTAACATTTTGTTTTCCTCTCGACTGATGATAGGACACTCCTTAAGATTACATTGTGGTCTCCAAGTTTCAGCCTCTGCATATAAATTTTTATAGTATGTGACTATCTCCTTTATGTCTTCAGGGTTCCCCACAGACACCTGATACACCCTCTACGGACAACAGATCAATGTTGTTGGACCTTCTATGAGCATTGACAGTTCTATGGAAGAACTTTATATTCATGTCTCCTTGTTTCAACCATAGGGCTATGGACCTTTGTCTCCATGTTACCTCCTCAATTTTAGCAATCTCCTCAAACTCCAGAGTCATAGCAGCTTTTGTGTGTATTTCATCTTCATTCAAAGGCCTTTGATCCTGGATCTCATCCAATTCTGCTAAGCTGATTAAGAATATTCAGTTTCTGCACCTCCAAGTTTCCTTGAATTGTTTTGCTTCATTCTTTGAGTTTTAACTTCAAAGCTTTCAACTTGAAAGCTAAAATATAATCAGGTGTACCAGTACAAGCAAAAGAGTCCCACCAGTTCTTGATTCTGTTTCGAATCCTTCCATCTGTAGCCATCAGTTTTTAAATTTGAAATAATGTTTGACTGGTTCCCAGTTACCACATTCAAGCATCAAAGGAGTATGATCTGAAATGACTTTGTGGAGAGTTGATTGTTTAATATTTCTAAAGCCTTCATCCCAATCATCGTAGACCACACAGATTGAAATAGGAGCCGATTCGACTGCAATATCATAGTTTTTCCCTTTCTTCCAGGTGAATATTCTGCCTAACAGTTGCAAGTCTACCAAGTCCATATCCTTGATAAATTCTGAAAATTCAGACATTGATTCTGTTGCAATTCTTCTTCTCAGAAGGGAATCTAATAGTATTAAAATCCCCACACACCACCCAAGTCCCAGTGATTATTACCTAGCAGCACCAATTTTCCACCATGCTTCTTCTCTCTCTTCCTTGTCCTTTGGAGCATATACATAGAGAACTACTAGGTAAAATCCTGAGACTTACTAGTGAACTTACAAGTAATAGAACAAGAGCCCAAACTGCTAATCTGTGCTTCCCCACAGTAAAATGATGCCTCCTGGTTCCACTAGCTTCCAATTGTGCAAAATTTACCCACCTATTTACCCACAATTCTTTGACAATTCCCCTGATATCCACTTCTAATTTAGAGTCTTGAAAGCAGAATACGTTTGCCTTCCAACTGTATATCATACTTTTAATCAACATTCTTTTCCTAATTCGATTTAACTCCCTAGCATTCCATGACACAATATTAACTTTCATTGATCATCGATCGTAAGAATTCTCCCCTTCCTTTTCCTAATTCAATTCTTTGTTTCATTTCTTTCTTAGAGTGACTGACACCATAGCTGCCTCCCTTGTTGCTTGTCTCTTGCTATCAATTTTCATGAATAATTGTAAAGCTTCCTTCTCGCAACCTTGGAATTCTATCCCAAACTCTTTACTTAGCCTGATGATGTTTTGGTGCACCCAAAATGGTGTGTCAAAATGTGGGTCCTTCTCTTCGTCTTGAACTAACTAATTCAAAGGTTATACTTCTACTATATCCAATCCCCAATTGCTCCTACTTCTGTGATTTGCAGGTTGTTGTTAATCTGATTCTCCTTCGATGAACCAATGTGACCAGGAACATGCTGCGCCGAATAAGTCCCATCTCCCAGATTATCCCTATTACCAATCGGTTATTACGCCCATCTTCTCGGATCAACAACACATTCTACACAGTCGCCATAATTTCACACCAAATGGGGATTGTGTACCGGAAACATCATTTTCCACCTCGTTGTCTTTGGCACCTCTTTTCCATCTAACTTACTTTGATTCTAGCCCAAGATAAGTGATGTTTTAGTGTCGTCTCCTCCGTTTTAATCCATCCACCACGGTGATCTCCAATTGCTTTGAATACTTTTTGAGACCATAAATTAACGGGTATTCCTCGAAGCCTTATTCATACCCAACCACACTTCATCTCTTCAGGTCATGCCAACAACTAGTTGTAGGTGTCCACCATTCGAGTACCACTTTGGATCTCTTCCAATGCCATTCACTTGGAAGGACATGTTCTGCATCCCTCCTAGAAGATAATTCAAATAAAAATTGAGAATCATCAATTTCGAGAACATTGGCTGACACCAGTGTTTTGGAGAGCGAGAAGCGGAAAAAAGCGAGGAGGCCTCGCTTCACCGAAGCACGAAGCGAAGCGCGCACTTTTTTCACGTGAAGCGCAATTTAACACATAAATAAAAAAAAATTAAATAGGCATAGATAAATGACCAAGAACTCAATAAAAATAACATATTAAGCAAATGTTTCAATTCTTAAATCAAGAATACTAAAACTAGATAGTCAATAATCTTCAAAAGTCATAACATATTTGTGCTACTACTGCCAATTGTAACTCCATACGCCCAAGCTGGATCTTATTTTTGGCTTGATGCCATTGAATAATAAGATTGAATTTACTACAATCAACAACCAACCAAAAAAAAGAAAAACAGTTAAACAGTGAACAGTGAACCGAGAATAACAACAGAAATTTGGAAAAAATAGAGCACAAGCATAAATTAGAAAACAGGGCTGAACAGAGAAATGAGTTCTGAAAAAAATAGAAAAGAAGAAGAGAACATAGGAGAGGAGTCGAACCAGTGAACAGTGAAGAACAGAAAATAAAAAAAAACAGAGCACAGAGAGAAAAACAGAGCATAAATTAGTGCAGAACAGAGCAATAAAAACTGAAAAAAATAGAAAGAAGAAGAGAAAAAGGAGTCGAACAGTGAACAAGCAGAGAAAATCAGAAGAGGAAGAGAAGAGAAGAGAAGAAAGAACTGAAGAAGAAGAGAAGAAGAAAACTTACTCGAACAGAGAAGAGGAGTCGTCGCTTGCAGCAGAGAAGCAGATGTCTGGAAGTATTGTGTATAGGTGTATTTGCAAGTTTTTAAAAAAAAATCCTAGCAGATGTCTGGACCTCGCTTAAGCGAGCTTTTCTGCGCTTTTTTCATCGCCTCGTTTCTCGCTTTTTAAGGTAAAGCGTGCACTTATGCATGTGAGTCGCGCTTTAGGGCAGAAAAGCACAAGTCAGTCGCTTCGCCTTGCTTCTGCGCTTTAAGCGAGAAGCGTGCGCTTTTAATAACACTGCGCTTCCGAGCAAATCTTTTTCTGTTAATTCTGAACCCCCGTGAATGATAACTGTGGAACTATTGGATTTAATTAGAGAAGCTTTCATCCCTTTGACGTCCATCTATTGCTTCTGGTTTCTACAGTATAGATGACTGCATCTGTGGTTCCCTAGCCCCTGGAATATTCTTCTTTACATTTGGAACATCTATTGATGCACTTTCAAGGGTTTTCACCTCAAGCACAAAGAATAGAGAAAAACAAAAGCACCTCGCTAAAGATTTCACAAAACTAGCGAAAGCGTTCTTCAAACTCACTTGAGAAAAATGTAAGATGAAAATGAGAGGAATCACAGGAGAAAAATATATTATTGATATATTCTATTAAGTGTTTTGCAATAGCCCTATTTGTAACTATACATAATATATATTCTACTCCTATTCCATGTGGGACTAGAGTTATTTACATAAATAACTATCTAACCGCCCCCCTCAAGTCGGTGCATACAAATCATATGTAACGAACTTGTTACATATGTAACTAATACAAGGACAAGTCATTCGAGAAAAATCATCCACAAATGTGACCAAATACTTATGCCCAGTTTTTGAAACAACGGGACACGGTCCCCAAACATCAGAATGGACTAACTCAAAAGTTGGCTCAGGTGGCTTATTAATCCTGTGACCCGGCGAGATACGATTGTGTTTTGCAAATCGACATAACCCACAATCCAAGGAAGCAATATTATGAAACTGAGGACAAAGTTTTTTCAACAACGGTAGAGAGGGATGTCTCCATCGACAATGTGCTTCAAAAGGAGATACAACACCGGAGCATGCCAGAAACTGAGGCTCCCATTCATCAAGAATATAGAGATCATCAGATAAGTGTCCTTTACCAATAGCTTGCTTCGTCATAAGATCATGCAGCAGACAATGGTCAGGATAGAATGAGATATAACAATTAAGGTCTCTGGTAATTTTACTAATAGAACGAGAAAAACAAAAGCACCTCGCTTAAGTTTTTCACAAAACTAGCAAAAGCATTCTTCAAACTTACGTGAGAAGAATGTAAAATGAAAAGAATCTTACCGACCCGTTCTTCAATCACGCAAGATTGCAAGAAGCGTTGAATAAAGAAAGAAGAGTCAACCAAAAGTGAAATCACGTTTTTGAAGCAAGTGCTTAGAAAAACTAATCACAAGTGTTTCTTTTCAGCATATTGAGCCCTTTAAATAGGCCGTACAATGAGTAAAATTTATAAGATTAAGGAAAACTAATCTTAATTAAAATAGAATAAGAATAAGGTTTGAAATTCTCAAAGCCCAAACCAGCCACTTATTGGAGAGCAGTTGGTTACACATATGACCCTTGTCTTCATAAAGCTTCAACAGTGCAATTATTGAACCAATTCGACCCACTCTCGGAGGAAATAAAAGCGTTAAACCACTCTGCCTCAGACAAAATTCTTCACCCCCAATCTGATGCTGATGATGAAGCAGAAAGAATTAGCCCTAACTTGTCAGAATTGATCATGCAATCAGTATCTCCAAGGGTTAGCGGCTCGAATTTTTTCTCTGTCTTTCAACAATTTCCTCCCTCTGCCATGGTATGACACAGATGATTCATCAAAATCATGCATGCAAATGGTGGACACTCCTACGGTGGTAGAAACCTCAAGATGGACGAAAATGGCTCTGTTGAAAGCTTGCAAAGCATTCGGGGTACATGCTACAAGCTTTGAATCAGACATTATGGGGCTAATCCTTAGAATGGAGGAGAAAAGGAAAATCCAATTGCAACAACAGGCAAATACAAAAGCGGAGTCAAAAAAAGGGAAGTCCAAAGGGGGCTCAGAGCTTAAGAAATTGGCTTGGGGTCTACAAGAGGGCAGTAGCAATGGCAAGAAAGAAAGGGGCAGGTCTCAAAAGATCCATCCTAAATGAAGATCAAAATCCTAAGTTGGAATGTACAGGTCTCAACAGGAAGAACAAAAGGAGTATTTAAAATCCCTTGTGCACAAGTGGGGGATAGATATTCTATGCTTACAAGAAACAAAAATAGAGGATTGGAGCAATTCATTGATTAGTCAAATATGGGGGAATAGATGGGTGGCATGGGCTGAACTGAAGGCATACGATAGCAAAGGGGAGATCCTAATTATGTGGGATAAAAGGAATTGGAACTGTGTTGATTCTGAAGTGAGGAACTTTTCTATCTCCTGCAGATTCGAAAGTTTATTAGAAGATTTTAAGGGGTATTCACAGGGTGTATGGTCCTCATACCAACCCTGAAAGAACAGTCCTTTGGCACGAACTTGCAGCAATCAGGGGGTTGTGGTCTGACAATTGGGTAATTGGTGGAGATTTTAATATCTGCAGATTTGAAAGTGAGAGATTAAATTGCATAAGAAGGTCCAGAGCAATGATGGGCTTCTCAGACACAATCCAGGAGTTAGGTCTAATAGATCCACCACTTCAGGGAGCTCTATACACATGGTCAAGAGGCGAGGCTTCTCTACAAGCTTCAAGGATAGATAGATTTCTATTCTCATCTGAATGGAATGAAATGTTCAAGAATGTGTACCAAATTGCTATGCCCAGAGTAATTTCAGATCATAAGCCAATCCTTTTGGAGAGTGGAGACTGGGAAACTACACCTTATTTCACGTTCGAGAATATGTGGCTCAAATCAGAGGGGGTTTTGGACATGATGAAGGGATGATGGCAATCTTACTCGGTTTCTATGGGAGGGGAACAACACAACTCACAAATTCCCCTTGGTAAAATGGGCCAAAGTTACTCAGCTTAAATCTAATGTGGAATGGGACTTAGGAACCTAAAGCTCCATAACAAAAGCATGTTAATGAAGTGGCTATGGAGGTATGGGCAACCTGAACCAACTTATTGGAAGGGGGTCATTACGGCAAAGCATGGAGCTCAAAACCAGTGGTGCACCAAAGAAAACAATGCCCCACATGGGGTGGGACCATGGAAACATATCAGGTCTCTTCATACTGACTTTTTCCGGGAAATAACATACAGAGTTGGCAATGGCTCTCATG
Organism: Nicotiana knightiana; assembly: GCA_005239525.1. Lineage (NCBI taxonomy): Eukaryota > Viridiplantae > Streptophyta > Magnoliopsida > Solanales > Solanaceae > Nicotiana > Nicotiana knightiana. The sequence continues at coordinate 32,334 of ML403777.1, read as the reverse complement.
TAAAATTCTGGGAGGACAAATGGATTGGTAACACAACACTGAGAGAATCATATCCTGGGTTGTATCAGATAGCTAATTGACAGAATTCATTGGTTGTTCATAATAGGGAGGGGAACACATGGAGTCCTCTATTCAGAAGAAACCTTCAAGATTGGGAAATTAATGATCTGCTTATGCTATTGTCCACATTGGAAGAATGCAAATTTAAGAGTATCAACCTAACAGACTCATCTGGGGCAACTCAACAGGAGGGAAGTACACAGTCAAGGTTAGCTATAACCTCCTATATTCACAGAATGGGATGCCTGAGGACTGGCCTTGGAAGCATGTCTGGAGAAACAGACAACCGCTCAAAGTATCTTGCTTCACCTGGCTAGCACTCAGAGAAGCTTGCTTAACACAAGATAACCTAAGAAGAAGAGGTATTGTACTTGCCAACAGATGCTATCTATGCCAGCAAAATTCAGAGAGTATCAACCATTTGTTTTTTCATTGCCCAATAGCAGGTGACATTTGGAATTTTTTCTACTCTATTTTGGCCTAGCATGGGTGATGCCTTCCCACATCAAAGATGCATATGTAAGCTGGACTTTTTGGAGAGTTGATAAAGCCATCAAGAGGATCTGGAGAATGATCCCAGCTACAATTTTCTGGTGCTTATGGAATGAAAGGAACCGCAGATGGTGCTTATGGAATGAAAGGAACCGCAGATGTTTTGATGGAATATCAACTCCATTACACTTTTTAAAAGCCATCTATTTAGTTAGCCTGTTTAGTTGGAACTTCCATACTCCAGTTAATAGTGTGGATAATTTTTTGGATTTTGTTAGCTCCTTGATCTTAGCTTAAACATTGTACAAGAGCTAACTCAGTGTCTAAGAAGACACTGTACACTGTTGTCATCTTTTGTAATTTGCATCTTCTGGATGCCTTATTAATACAACCTCTTACTTTATCAAAAAAAAGGTGTGTAGTTGTTGAAGAATAAGGTTAAGAAAAACATATACCAACTAAAATAGGACAAAGAATTCCAGTGGAAATAGAGTATCAACTAATAGTCCTAGTTTGCCTAAAACTATAAATATATTCCTACTAAAACAATAATTAAGAAATCCTAATCTTTAAGGAAAATAAATCCTAATCTTGAATGGATTCTTGGACTTATTCAATTTCTTGAGATTCTTGGGCCTCAATTGGACCAAGGCTAATTAATTAGTGTAAGCATTTTAAATATGTGGCCCAATGCCCTAAATCCATTGGCACCTTCATGAGCCCAATAAGCCTCCATTGTTGCAGAAAACATGGCCTCCATTTGTGCTTCCTTAGCATCACGATTTGAGCTTGTATTTTCATCATTTATGAGCCTTAAAATCTTTTGGGCTATATCTCCCCACCCAGCCTTTAATGTAACTTCCATTTTAATAATGACTGACTTGTTCTCTCCCTGTACAGAAATGAAACTAATGACCTTCCGTGTTCATTATATTTGTGAGAGTTAGACATTGGGAAGAAAGAATTTCTTCTATTCATTTGTGTGTTACATTAGTCCTATTTATATAGGGTGTTTACATAGTACTAAACTCTTCTCTACCAATATAGGACACTATACATACTACTCTAAATATCAACTTTCTACAGTATTTAAGAGTGCAGAAGAAGTCTGCATAACGATCTCATATGTTCCATCTCCTGACTGACCTGCTGTGTTCCTTCGATGCTACATTAAATACATCTACAACCACTTCATAACTTTGAGACTTAATGTAGTTGTCCTCATCAAGTTCTTGCTGCGTCCCACTCATTCAAACCAGACTTCAGACCTTGAACAAGTTTTAGTAATGTCAAAGGATTTAAAACCAGCATGATAATAAATCCTATCTTCATCCATGTTCACTCGACTTAAATTTCTGGACAGTCACTCAGCAAATCCTGGGAGCATTTTTTCAGGAGAGAAATCTCTTTCGACTTTATGTTATAGTTCAATCTCCGATTCCTTTTGTTTTCCTAAGCTCAGCATGTTTCCTTCTTTTTCTCGATCCGTGACACATTGTAAATGAGCTCAGTGCGCTAATGCGGTTATGAATAGGCTTTATCACATGTAAGGCTAGAGACTGAGTTGAAGCCGCCTGACTTTTGCCTTCTAATATTCTGACATCATTATGTGCAATCTTGAAGCGCTGACAGTGAACAAACATACAAGCATTAGAAACAGAGAGACCTTTAATACCTGCCCCCAAAAGATTGCTGCTTATGCTAAATATAGAAGAGATAAGGTCCTTTATGGCTTTAAATAAAAATTAAGACTATATTCCTTTTATTACAAATCCCTATACAGTGAAATATTTGCGTATAACAGTCTCTCTCTTAATCTATATTCAATATATCATTTTGTTGCCGTACCATGATCGTCTTTTGTCCTTCAGTGACAATTCTACTTAAAATGATAAATCTATTGAAGGTCTGTTCCACCTGTTAGCTTTATGGCAGCTTCCTTGCTGCAGAGAAGGTTGAAAGAAACAAGAATTACGGATAATCCAAATATAGGATCTTGATTGTTCATTTCTTTGCTCTGTACTTTTTGATGATAAGGTTAGGATTGCTGTGAAATTTAGCTTTTCTTGTAAAGAAAGGTGGAACACTCTTGAGGAAACCCAATGAAAAGTTTGTGCAAATATTCTAAGTGGGGGGAGTGAAGTATAGTTTGTAGCTGCGTTTGCGGCCTTCATGTGTTGGTTATTTCTTGTTTCTAGTGTTTTGACAATATTTTTATTCTTACTGCCTTTAAATTCATGTGTATATTTACTTCTATCCATTTACTTTTTTCTTTCTTAAACACTTTGGTCAGGCTACAATGCAAGGACTACAAGGTCCACAACTTTGGAGACTATTGCTTTTATTGAAAGGACAATGCATTTTGTATAGACGATATGGAGATGTACTGGAGCCATTTAAATATGCTGGTTACCCAATGTTGTTAAATGCAATCAATCTGGACAAAGATGACAACAACTTCCTTTCCTCTGATCGAGCATCTCTTCTTGTTGCCGCATCTGAATTGATATGGCTAACGTGTGTTATCTGAATAGAATAGAATTTTGTTCTCTATACTACTCTCTTTCAGCTATATGAACTATTTCCATGCTTTTTATGTCTCAGGTGTGCATCTTCTTCACTGAATGGTGAAGAACTTGTAAGGGATGCCGGTATACAACTTCTTGCAAAACTTCTGTCCCGTTGCATGTGTGTAGTACAGCCAACTACTCCTTCCAGTGAACTATCGACTGTCATTGTCACGAATGTGATGAGAACCTTTTCAGTTTTGAGTCAGTTTGAGAGTGCCAGAGCTGACATGCTTGAATTTTCTGGCCTAGTTGATGATATTGTACATTGTACTAAACTTGAGCTTGTACCAGCTGCTGTTGATGCTGCCCTTCAGACAATTGCTCATGTTTCTGTGTCATCTGAATTTCAAGATGCTTTACTTAAGGCTGGTGTTTTGTGGTAAGTGAATTTTCTTATTTTCACCCTTTCCAGATGTGAGAAGTAAAGGATGGAAAGGTTTTATTAATTATATCTAAAGTGTGGTACACTACCCTATTTAGGCACTATTTGTATACAGTGATTACATAATAATAAGTATCTACTTCCAGATATGGGACACTATATATTACTAACATTTTAACACTCCCCCTCAAGTCAGTGCATATAAATCATATGTTACAGATGTAATTAATACGAGAACGGAGAACCCGTAAGAGACTTAGTGAAAATATCTGTAAGCTGATCATTCGACTTCACAAACTTTGTAACAATATTTCTTGAGAGTATCTTTTCTTTGACAAGCTGACAGTCGATCTCAATGTGTTTAGTCCTCTCATGGAACACCAAATTTAACGCGATATGAAGATCAACTTGATTATCACACACCAGTTCCATCTTGCTAATTTCTCCGAACTTCAACTCTTTGACTAATTGCTTGACCCAAACTAGCTCACTTAGCCATAGACATGACCCGATATTCTGCTTTCGCGCTAGATCGAGCAACTACTCTGTTCGTGCTCTTCCAAAAGACCAAATTACCTCTTACTAGATTATAATATTTAGAGATAGAAAATCTATTAGAAGGTGATCCTGCCCAATCAGCATCTGTGTACCCAACATTCTTCTCGTGGCTCCCCCTATCCTGGGACAGGAATGTCTTAGGCATACTTCCGCCGTGAGATCACAATACCTGAGCTAGACAGACTAGACAAACTAGGCACCATTTTCTAAAGCTTAGATAAACTCGGATGCCCTAAGCGTCTGTAAATTATGGAGGATCTGTAATTGGACATGCTGTGGAAGGATTGGGTGAGTTAAGGTAGTAAAGGCCTTATGATTTACGCTCTGTGCCAATCATCTGCCCCGTACTATGGTCCTGCATAATAAAAGAATCATCAATAAAATATAAACCACAATGACGGGCACGAGTCAAACGACCAACAGATGCAAGACTAAAAGGACAGCCATGTGACATAAAGAACACAATCTAGAGTGACAGAAGATGAGGATTAGCTTGTCCAACTCCTTTAGCTTTACTTTGGAACCTATTGGCTAAGGTAACAGTAGCAAGAGATTGTAGATACACAATATTCGACAAAAGTGAATCAGAAGCTGCTGAGTCCATGACCAGGGTCCAAGAGTGCTAGACTGAGAAACACAAGCAAAAGAATTACTAGCAACAGGAGTATCACGCTGAGCAACCGAGGCTACTTGTGGAGATGTCTGCTTACTTGCTCGATATCGAAGGAACTCATAATATTCTCCGTCATATAAAGAAAATCCGTGATTACCTGTAGTCTCGGTCTGAGTAACATGAGCGTTTCTGGGTGGTCGACCATGTAAAGAATAACACACTTCACGAGTGTGTCCATCTTTATTATAATAAGAACCCTGGGGTCGAGATCTCCCAAAACGACCTCCTCCACGTCGATTCTCCGTAGCTTGAGTCTGAGATGTCCGATTTTCCATTGTGTTAGATGCGAGAATAGAAGAATAAACAGTTGGTGGTGAGACCATTGGGTGGCGCAACGAGACAAAGCAATCGAGAGAATAGTTCATCAACTGTGGGGACCAAAAGACTAGCCAAAATTTGTCTCTCACTGAGTCAAAGTCATTAGGCAGTCCAGGAAGTGTAAGAACTAGAAACATCTTTTGTCATTGCTCTTGTTGTTTTTCAACACTAACAGTGACTGGCATCAATTTCTCAAATTCCTCCATAACTGCCTGCACCTGTCCCAAGTAGGTAGACATATCCAATTCCTGTTACTTTAAGTTTGTTATCCGAGATATCACATCATAAAAACGAGATATGTCATTAGTGTATAAAGTACGTGCCTTTTCCAAACTGAATAACATGTCTGGAATGGACAAAACAAAAGCATTATCTTGGAATCAATCGATCGCCACAACAAACTACATAATTGAGCATCAACTTTCTCCCAGAGTGCTTAGGCCTTTTCATCTCATCACTAGTCTTCTTGGCTAGGCGATCTTGAACACCTTGACCCTTGCACCACAACTCAACAGAAGAAGCCCAGGCTAAATAGTTTAAACTTTCCATTAAGGGTTTCGAAGTAATCATCAAACTTGAATTTTCAGAACCCGTGCTTTTAGAACCTTAAACATCAAGTCCCAAAGACATTGTTGGACCAAATAGCATGCACAATCAAGAACAATGAAAAACTCCTAGAAACAACGAAGAAAATATAGTTTCTCACCTGAAACTGAACAGTCGCCAGAAAATAAAAAGGTCATCGGAATTTGATGTAACTTGGATGGATAGACTCGGACTAGACTCGCGAGTATGCTGTCCAAAAAAGGTTTTGTCAGAAAATGGCCGGAGGGCAGTGAGGAAATCTTGACGGAATTTTTCTTCTTCTGGCCGGCGCGTATGGGCGCATGGGAGGTTATTTTCCGGCGGGGTTTGCTGGGGTTTGGTCACCGTAGGGTGTAGGACCGTCTAGTGGTGTTGGTTTTAGCACAACACTGAGGAAAACGTAGGTGACGCAATAACAACCCTACAAGTCGCCTGAAATTGACGCGTAGTGACTTTCTGGCACCAGCGTTCTGGTACCATGAGAGAAATATATCACATAAAATTTCTATTAATTATGAGTGTGTTTGTTATGAAGGAAAATGTTTTCATGGAAAATATTTTTCTAGAAAATGTTTCTTGGAAAATGTGTGGTTTTATCACTTATTTTTCATAGTTTGGTTGGTGAATGAAATTTTTTTTTTCTGGACAATATTTTCTAATAGAAAAATAATTTTTATGCTGCTCTCCTCACCCCCTTTCCCCAAAATTCTCATGTTTCTCGTGCTCTCCCCCACCTCCCTCCCCCAACCCAAATACCCAATGTTTTAAGGACTTTATTTTCTTCAAGAATTTAAGGGTTTAGGGTGAGGGTGGGGGCGGGCGGGGATTGGGGAGGGGTGGATGAGGTGGGGGTAGGGGTAGGGTGGGTGAGGGTGTGGGGTGTGTTGGGGTGGTGGTGGGGATGGGGAATAGGGTGGGGACAGTTGAAAAAGAGTTTTGGAAAATGTTTTCCCTTCTTTTGATAGGGAAAACATTTTCCTCCAATGGGAGGAAATGAGTTCACGAGGAAAATGTTTTCCAAAACATTTAAGCCAACCAAACATGGGAAAGTTGGAAAACATTTTCCGGAAAAGGTTTTCCTTCGTACCAAACACACCCTATATCTGAAGTGTTGTACAATACACTATTTATATACAGTGATTACATGATAATAAGTATCTACTTCCCCATGTGGGACACTATAAATTACTAACTATTTAACACCATATAAACTGCATAGATTACGAACGAAGAATAGATGATCTATGGTACTTGCTGAATAGTGTCAAACCTGTTTTTTCTTCCTGCCATTACTTTTTGCCTAATCCTACCTCTATTTTTGCTTTCTGTTCCTGCTTTCACGATGAGCCAAACAGGTGATATGACTGGACCTTCGTTGTATCAGTTATTTGCTGTTGAACTAAAAAAGGAATTTTGAATGCTTGTTTTAGGATCACTCATTTATAAATGTTAAATAGTGTTCAAGCTGACAGAATATTTTGACAAGGAGTGATTTGACTGCCATGGTTCTAACTATTTACAGAACCTGAAACTGTCGGCTACTGTTTTATCTTTAGCTTTTTGAGTTTATGACTTAGGTTATCAATCATGCATTCTCGTGTCCTATTTCATGTAGTATGTGTCCAGTTTCTGAAATAGCACTTTTCTTTATTTTGTGTGCTCCCTAATACTAAGTTGCTAATACCTTACACAGCTAATTTTTTGCTTTAGGATCATTTAAGTATCAGAAAATTAGCAACTATTTTATACTCAAAGAGTTTCTTATAACCTAAAACAGATTACTCCTTTGATCCCTTTTGATGTAGCATAGGTTGACTGGTGGCGTCTTGCCACTTTTCTAAATTTTAATTGGATTAATTGTGTGGAAAATATCAAACATGACAAATATAAAAACTATATTTAAAAGTCTATCTATCGCTATGCTTGGATTTATTTAAAATACTTACCTAGAAATCATATTTATAATAATAAAATCAAAACAAAAATAAAAGTTCATAGCAAAAACCACGAAGTGGGGATCGGTGTTGCAACAGAGGTTCGACTTTACCCTCCAAAAGGTGCAAGGGTTCCAATCTTCTTGTCCCACTGTTCAAGGGCCCTTTCCACCCTTAAAATAAACCATGAAATTGATCCAACTTGTCACATAAAGTGTGGCTGGTCCATTGATGTTGAATTCTTTATACTTTTCTTTTTAAGTCATGGTTTCAGAAATGTATGGTATTCATTTTCTTATGGTCGTCTTCTTTAGGTACCTGTTGCCACTGTTGTTTCAGTATGATTCTACTGCAGAAGAGACAGATAAGTCAGAAGCTCCTGGTGTTGGTGTTAGTGTTCAAGTTGCAAAGAATATGCATGCTGTACGGACAGTTCTGGCTTTGGCAAGACTTAGTGGTTTGGGTGCTGATGAGAATCAGACACCATATAATATGGTTGCTGCTGATGCGCTTAGAGCTTTGCTGACACCAAAGCTTGCCAGTATGCTGAAAGATCAATCTCCCAAAGACCTATTGTTCAAACTTAATTCAAACTTGGAGTCCCCAGAGGTGATTTCTGCAGATCTTTTAAGTTCACTTGGTGGATATTTCTGTTGCGTATGCAAAACTGAGTTTTTTCCTTTAACAGCTTTGTCAGTATGATAAAGGGTAATACTTTTAAATGGTTTGGGATGCCTCTGTTTTATTGTTATTTCTCAGTTGTCTAAAGCCCCGTGAGATTTAATTTCTCCTGTAGGGAGTAACAAAAAGAAGGCCCAAAAAGTTGACTATTCTGATATTAGCTCATCTTCAATATGTTTCGTGAAAGAATCATACTTAAACACTATTTACTCTTCTTTCCTTTTTTCTTAAACACTATTTACGAATGTTGTACGGTGCTTAGTGTTGGCAAGCCATGAATTCTCATATCCAGAAGATGAAATTAGCAGAAATGAGGATGTCGAGATGGATGTGCAGGTAAACTAGGCTGGATAAGATTATGAATGAAAATATTCGGGAGAAGGTGGGTGTGGCTCCATGGACGACAAGATGCGAGAAGTGAGGCTTAGATGGTTCGGGCACGTGGGGAGAAGAAGCCTAGATGCCGATGTTAGGAGGTGTGAGTGGTTGTCATTGGCAGGTATGAGAAGAGGTAGAGGGCGGCCTAAGAAGTATTGGGGTGAGGCGATCAAGCAGGACATGACGCGTTTTCAGATTTCAGAGGACATGGTTCTTAATAGGAAGGTGTGGAGGCCGAGCATTAGGGTTGAAGGTTTGGAGGGAGTCGAGTGTTTTTCTACGTTGTACCGAGGGCGGGGCTAGTCTGATAGTGTTTTGCCTTAGACTACTAGTGGTTTATGTAGTGCCCACTCTATTTTTCCGTTTTTTTATAAGTACTGTGGGCTGTGGCATTATTACTGGTATTGTTATTGCTTTTCCATCTATTTTCTTTCTCTTACGATGCTGATATTATTTTCTGGCTTCTGTTGCTGTCACTGATATATTTTTTATATAGCGTTTTTCTACGTTGTACCGAGGGCGGGGCTAGTCGGATAGTGTTTTGCCTTGGACTACTAGTGGTTTATGTAGTGTCCACTCTATTTTTCCGTTTTTTTATAGTACTGTGGGCTGTGGCATTATTACTGGTATTGTTATTGCTTTTCCATCTATTTTCTTTCTCTTACGATGCTGATATTATTTTCTGGCTTCTGTTGCTGTCACTGATATATTTTTTATATAGCGTTTTTCTACGTTGTACCGAGGGCGGGGCTAGTCGGATAGTGTTTTGCCTTGGACTACTAGTGGTTTATGTAGTGTCCACTCTATTTTTCCGTTTTTTTATAGTACTGTGGGCTGTGGCATTATTACTGGTATTGTTATTGCTTTTCCATCTATTTTCTTTCTCTTACGATACTGATATTATTTTCTGGCTTCTGTTGCTGTCACTGATATATTGTTTATTTTCGTCTTCTTGAGCCAAGGGTCTTTCGGAAACAACCTCTCTACCCCTCTGGGTTAGGGGTAAGGTCTGCGTACACTCTACCCTCCCCAGACTCCACTTGTGGGATTTTACTGGGTTGTTGTTGTTGTTGTTGTTGTTGTTGTTGTTGTTTTGTTCTACTATTTACTCTTCTTTCCTTTTTTCTTGTAATGTAAAAGTTTATTTGTTAGTATGGGAAAAGCCCCAGTATAAAAGTGGTACACGGAAAGTGGACAACCTACAAAAAACATAGTCGTCCACAAAATGCACCCACTAGTCTATGCTGACAGGGAACTTGTGGGAGTTGGTCCTAACTTGTACAAAGTATTCTGTACCCTCTTTGGAGCTCTTGAGAAATTTTTTTTCCAGAAAAGAATTTCTTTGAGACACATTCTCTTTGCATGTGAAACAATCATCCTTTAGATCGAGCTGAAATGTTCTTCTCCATATTGCATTCATAAAACTTGTTGTTTATAGATTGTTTATTATTCCTCCTTTTTCCTTTTTATTTATCCTTTTTAAAACTCAATGCCTATTCTGAGTTTTTTTTTGTCCCTCTCAATTTGCTATTGCTTCTGAACGCAGATAATTTGGAATACGTCAACCCGAGCAGAACTCTTAAAGTTTGTTGACCAGCAGCGTGCTAGCCAGGATCCCAATGGTTCATATGACCTGAAAGATTCTCATTCCTTCGCATATGAAGCATTATCTAAGGAACTTTTTGTTGGAAATGTATATTTGAGAGTGTACAATGACCAACCGGATTATGAAACTAGTGAACCTGAGGTCTTCTGTGTTTCCCTTGTTGATTTTATATCATGTCTAGTACGGAGCGATGTTGCAGTGGGATCAGATATTCCATCAACCAGCGGGACATCAGATTTCCAAAATGATACGACTAATGGACCATATAATGAAGAGCAGCTGTCTAATGATCGTTCAACTCCTTCAGATGTGAAACAGATGAAGAAAGAGGAAAGTGAATTGGTTAAGAAACTCCAGTTCGCTCTAATTGCGCTCCAGGTACACATATAAATCATCTATCCTGTTGAATATGTATTGGTGTGATGTTTGACATCTGGTAGTCTTTCTTCAGAATCTCCTGACGAGCACCCCAGATTTGGCATCAGTTTTTTCTGCAAAAGAAAAATTATTACCAATTTTTGAATGCTTCTCTGTTCCTGTTGCTTCAACAACCATTGTTCCCCAACTGTGTCTGAGTGTCCTGTCACGCTTGACAACATATGCTCCGTGCTTGGAGGCAATTGTTTCTGATGGATCCAGTCTGCTCCTTCTATTGCAAATGCTTCACTCCTCTCCTAGCTGTCGTGAAGGAGCTCTTCATGTTCTGTATGCTTTAGCTAGCACACCAGAGCTTGCATGGGCAGCTGCGAAGCATGGTGGAGTAGTTTACATTCTTGAACTTCTCCTGCCTTTGCAAGGTAGTTTGTTTTCCTGGCATTCTCTTCTAGTTCGACATCCTAGACAGTAGTTTAAAAATATTGAATGATGCTTTGCAGAAGTCCCTCTGCAGCAAAGAGCAGCAGCTGCCTCGTTGTTGGGAAAGCTTGTTGGACAGCCAATGCATGGACCTAGAGTTGCTATAACTCTGGCTAGGTTTCTTCCTGATGGCTTGGTATCAGTCATCAGGGATGGTCCTGGTGAAGCTGTTGTGAGCATTGTTGAACAAACGACAGAGACTCCAGAACTCGTGTGGACTCCAGCAATGGCTGCTTCTTTGTCTGCTCAAATTGCAACCATGGCATCAGAACTATATCGAGAACAGATGAAAGGCAGTGTTGTCGATTGGGATGTACCTGAGCAGGCAACTGGCCAACAGGAAATGAGAGATGAGCCGCAGGTACTGATTGATAAATGCAAGGTGTAGAACCATTTTCTATAATTCTTCTTTTTTCTTTTTTGATGGAGAATTGCTATTGTGATGTAGGTTGGAGGAATCTATGTTAGACTATTTTTAAAAGATCCAAAATTTCCTCTTAGAAACCCGAAGCGATTTTTGGAAGGACTACTGGATCAATATCTTTCATCAATTGCTGCGACACATTATGATGTCCAATCTGTTGACCCCGAACTTCCTCTGCTTCTATCTGCTGCCCTAGTGTCCTTATTAAGGGTGCACCCTGCTCTTGCAGATCATGTTGGATTTTTAGGATATGTGCCAAAACTTGTGTCTGCAGTGGCATATGAAGGGAGAAGAGAAACAATGGCCATCGGGGAAGTGAAAAGTTCTGACCACTCCAAGGAAGCCTACGAGGCTGACGATAGCTCAATGCAGCCCCCTTCACCAACACTACAAGAGCGTGTGCGTCTTAGTTGTTTGCGTGTTCTGCATCAACTTGCAGCTAGTACAACGTGCGCTGAAGCTATGGCAGCTACTAGTGTTGGGACACCCCAGGTATTTTATCAATACATAACTTAGAATAAGTAGACTGATTTTTGTTTCCCGGGCTTTTCTGCTGTTTAAAATAAAAATCTTTGCTGCAAAATCATACTTTAACTATCATCTGTGCCTTTGGTGGCTCACTCAGGTTGTTCCCCTTTTGATGAAAGCTATCGGATGGCAAGGTGGAAGTATTCTAGCTCTTGAAACATTAAAACGTGTAGTCGTTGCTGGAAACCGAGCTAGGGATGCATTGGTTGCGCAGGGACTTAAGTGAGTACATAATTTAATTCTGTGAAAAGTTAGATTTTTGTATTCTAGACTTGTGAAGATTAATAATTAGTTTTGTATATTTGGGAGTTGCACAAATTACTTCTCCCACTATACTTGTGGTAATTTCTTATCACAGATTTCACCTATCAAAAAATAAAATAATACTCCCTCCGTTTCAATTTATGTGAACCTGTTTTCTTTTTAATCCGTGCCAAAAAGAATGACCTCTTTCCTTATTTGGAAACAATTTATCTGTATGCAATGATTTATAGCGACACAAAACATATGTGCCTCATTTTACACCACAAGTTCAAAAGTCTTCTCTCTTTTCTTAAACTCCGTGCCCAGTCAAATGAGTTCACATAAATTGAAACGGAGGGAGTTGTTAGTTTGACAGATTTTATTTTTCATTCTGAAAGAAAGTTGGGACTTGCTTCTCTTAGAAAGCTTTAGGCTATGTGTTGGAAATGACCAAGTCTTGATCAAGTAGGATTATATGTGATAGTGTGTTTCATGCTACATTGTCCTCATTTTTTCAATTCTGTTACAATGATCCCCAAAGTAGCAGGTGCTACATAGTCCACTAGGTGCAGTTTTGAACCAATGCTATCATTAGTTTCAGTCAAAGACATTAGAACTGCACTCATCCAAACATGTTGGAAAGGGAGGGGGGAAGAAAGAGGACAAGCTGTATTAAAGTGTTCATATGTAAGAAAAGAGAAGCTTTGGGAATAGAATTTCTTGATTATTCTCTCAAACATGTAGGGATATATATAATATTTACAAGTAATTTTAAAAGGAAAATATGTCTATTCATAACAGGGCATGAATTCTTGCCATATTTGCAAATTCCTAACATTTTAACATTTCCCCTCAAGTTGGAGCTCTACAGTTCTATGCTCCTAATTGCTGCGAGTATACTGAATTCTGGAGCCACAGAGTGATCCGGCAGGTGATTCTACGAGAACATCTACTAGCTGATTATTGGAGCTGACAAAACGTGTCACCACTGCACCCCAAATCACTTTCTGTGTACTTTTCTATGCTTCATTCTTTCGTGAAATGCCAGATTTGAGACAATGTGTCTTGCAACATGATTGTCACGATGCAATTTCACTGGTTTATCCCTCCGCAACTTAATTTTCAAAGAAGTTTCATTACAGATAAGCTCATATGTAGCAAACTGCAAAAGCCATTGCTGGATGTTCTGCTTTTGTGCTTGAGTTAGCTATTACATATTGCTTTTTGCTTCTGCAAGATATAATTCCCTCCGATTAGAGCATAGTGCCTTGAAGTGGACTATCTGTCTAAAAGAGATGTAACCCAGTCTGCATAAGAATATTCCATAATACTTGCTTAGAATATCCCATGATACTTGCATGTTCCCTTATATGATAGACCTTGTCTTGGTGAACCTTTGATATACTTAGAAAAACTAGCTGTGCTTCGGAGCTGCAAAACTGTTGGACTACAATGCTACAATGCACAAACCATGCTCTTGGTTTTTACTTGAGACCATAAAGAGATCGGTGCAATATATATATGCTAACCCAGACTCCCCCAGAGCAACAAATCATAGTGGTTACTCCATTTTTATCTCTTAAGTAAGATCACTATGAAAGATAACATTTTTGATAGCCAACTGGTTGAAAGTCCAATAAAACGTGGTTGCCATAGAAAGGAGGAGGTAGACATATAAGATCGTGTCTATCAGCAAAAAGATACCATAATCAAGACCTTTTTTGAGGATATTCCTTGGGCACTAATCTAGCGTTCAGACAACCAACCTATCTGTCAGATTTTGCATAGAGTAAACACCAATTTTGTTTTCTCTTATGGTAAAAGAACTATTTCCCAAGTACCCTTATTATAAAACACAATTATTTCCTCAAGCATAACTTAACCTGGATGAGCCCGCGTCTTTTGCAATCTTCGGTATTTGGACAGGGAAAGATAGTAATAAAGGTATGAGACGTAGGTGACAAACGCGGACAGCTTAAGAAATTATAAATGACATACGCTGCAAGTGGCCCAAGTAACTTTTCGAAGAGCAGTAGGAATATTTGCCTTACATGATAGGCAATGAGTCATTAGGCATAGATTGTGGGCCTTTTATCATGGGAGAATGGTATATGGCTGTAATTTAGTGAATTTGGTGAGAAGTTCGGGGATGTCTCCAAGTAGATTACATCTGCTTAGACAAATTACTTGTATTGTATGATCTTATCATCTGTAACACTTCTGGAGATGGGAATACTCTATAAATATTAAGGATCTTGGTTGAAGTTTGTCATGCCCGAGAGTATTCTAGTTGGGCCAAACGCCCGTGGCGAGAGTAGAAATGAAGGTTCACTGGGATAAATGATGAAATAAGGACTCTTCTGCTACAAACAAAAGCAGGCTTGTGATTGATTAAGTAACAGGCAGTCAAAATATCATCTCCCTAAAGATGAATAAAACCATGAGCAAAACTCAGTAATGTACGAGTAGCTTTAGTTAAATATCTAGTTTTGCCTAGAGGAACTCTATTTTTAGAGGAGTATATGCACGTGCAAAATGCCTTTGGAAGACATAAAGGAAGAGATGAGTGTAGAGAAATATTCTTGTGCAATATTACTGATTGATTTTTTAATAGAAATACTGAACTAATTACACCTTTTAACATAAAAGGCTTTAAAGGTAGGAAATTAGTCGGTTCTATTTTCCATAAGAAGAAGCCAAGTATAGCAAGAATAGTCGTGACCCCTTATATCTGAACGGACTATCGCAAACATAGATGTGATTTTGTGGTGGACTCGATTAGGGAAAGAGGTAGAAGTGTGTTTCTTAAGGTAGTATTACTCAAAGTCAAACTCGAGAGACTTGGGACCATCTTTTGTAATTTAGAGATATTTGGATGTACCAGGTGGCTATTCCAGCAGAGACCAAAGACATTAGGTGATTTCTTTGCTTCTCCCTAAGCCAATGTAGAGTTATCCTATACGGTGTTACCTGCATTGGTGGAAGGTAGCAGGCGGAATAGGCGAAGTGTGCACAAGCAGGCCTGAACACTATCTTTATAAAAAAAGTAGTATGATCTAGTTCTAAAGCCCTTAATTTGATTCCTTAATCATGGATCAATCATTCTAATCTAGAGTGACAATCTGTATTATGTGGTTTACAACTTGTTTGCCAAAAAAAAAAAGGGAGCTAAATCAAAAGACAGAACCGTGATTTGCTTAAAGGAACAACAACAACAACAACGACCCAATTAAATCCCACTAGTAGGTCCCACTAGTAGGGTACTAGTAGGGTCTGGGGAGGGTAGTATGTACGCAGACCTTACCCCTACCCCGAGGGGGTAGAGGGGCAGTTTCCGATAGACTCTCAGCTCAAGAAGACGAAAAGAAGACAGAAAAAGGCAATATCAGTACCATCAATAAAAATCATAGAAAAAAATAGCAGCATCACAAGAACCAGAAAATAGATGAAAAACAAAACAATAACCAGTAGATGAAGCCCGACACTAAGAGGAACGAAAGAGTAGTGTGAACTCAACATAAACTAGTAGCAGTCTAAGGCAAAATCATAACAGATTAGCCTCACTCTCACTCTGGTGCGCCGTAGAAAAAAGCACAACTATCTTCTAACCTACAACCTTAATTCTCGTCCTCCACAACTTCTCGTCTAGGGCCATGTCCTCGGTAATCTGAAGCCACGCCATATCCTGCCTGATCACCTCTCCCTAATACTTCTTAGGCCGCCCTCTACCTCTCCTCGTACCCACCAAAGCCAGCCGCTTAAAGGAAATATGGTGCAAATCATAACATGACGCTGCAAATGATTTTACCTTGTCCCTAAACATGATTATTGGAAATCAAAGCTCTTTTCCCACCTTGTATAGATTGAGGTAAAATTGGACATGAGAATGGGATAAAGATACTCCCATGGAATCTAGATTACTGATTTTGCTTAAGACTACTTGAACGTTGGTCTCTTCAATATGGGTCATTAATAATATGATGAATGTGAACTGCCCTCGGTACTTTCATGGTTTGCTTGGCGCTTAGAAAGTATTCAGTTTTCTTCGACAAATTTTTAGGTTTTATGTTTTGTCTTTTGTTTTTGATGTCCAACAAAATTAACAATTTTATTGAGTCTGAGAAGGATATTCTTAGTTCCCTCCCTCCCCCCACTCTTTTACTTACACTCAAAGAGCTTTCTATAATATAGGGTTGGTCTTGTTGAAGTACTCCTAGGCCTTCTTGATTGGAGAGCTGGAGGAAGAAATGGACTTCGCTCTCAGATGAAGTGGAATGAGTCTGAAGCTTCCATTGGCAGGGTGCTTGCCGTTGAGGTCAGTATGTCTTGATATTGTTACTGTATTTGCATGATCTTGTAGTCTACTTTTTCGTTTTTAAGTATTTGGTAATACTTCCTGAGTCATCTCATAACAGACAATTCCCAATTTTTGAACATTGTGCCCCTTCCGGTTAGGATTTGTAAACCTGTAAAACTTAATTGGAGATATGATCATTGTGGAATCTAATATAAGCTCATTTGGCTTTCAAAATAAAGTTCATGCAAATCCCACTTCTTCCCGGGTTTTGTAAATTCTTTCGTGGTGTGATGATATTTTAATTTGTGGCAGTACTAGTTATTGTTTTGTAGTTATGATTTGGTTTGTTCTTATGTGAAAGATGTTCAAATGTTGGCAAATTTATATGGATTTGGAGCTCTAAATGAACTGTCTGTTCACAAATAAAGTGTGATTTGATTTGTGTGCAGTGTTAAAGGCTTATTTAAAGTGCTTTTAAGCCCTGAAGCTCAGAAGCCCAGGTTGTGCGCTTCGCCTCGCTTATTTGACGCTTTAGTGCAGGCGTCAAGGTGCTAAGGCGTGCATATCTTCGTCAATGGGCTCTGTCTTTAAGAGCACACCACTGTCCAATGAATATATTTGACAAAGTGATGTATTAGTTTTTAAGAAAACACCTGACTACTTTTAGTGATAAGACTAAGAAATTAGAAATTTAGTATGAGAGAACTAACCACTAAAAACCTAAAACTACATTTTTTCAACTAAATAAATATTTTAGATGGAACTCTGAACTTAATTCAATTCTTTTGTCCAAATAATTACTGTTTTTGCTTATAATAACATTTTCTTACACTGCATTTCTATTTCGTATATTCTCTTCATTGGTGCTTTTCTTCAGTAAAGACCCCACGTGAATTATTGTTTGTGTTTATGATAGTCATGGGCAGATGTACGTTCAATGAAGCGGTGTCATGCGACACCGCTTCGTCGAAATTTTTTACTAAATATACTCCCTCCGTTCCAATTTATGCGAACCTGTTTGACTGGGCACAGAGTTTAAGAAAAAATGAAGACTTTGGAAATTTGTGATCCTAAACAAGTCAAAAAGAGGCCCAGAGTATTTGTGTGGCTATAAAAGCTTCTCATTGAGGGTAGAATTGTAAGTTTAAGCTAAATTATTACCAAATTTAGAAAGGGATCATTCTTTTTGGAACGGACCAAAAAGGAAATAGGTTCACATAAACTGGAACGGAGGGAGTATATATTAATGCCGCAGGGAAATTGTTAAATTGGAAAAAATGACACCACTTGATATAAATTGCCTCTTGATACATTGGTTATGTGCTTGATTTTGCTCTAAGAGGTCAAAGGTTCAAACCTCAACTAGCACTTTTTTTTTGCAAATATATAAGAGAGCATCGATGGTTAAAAATTATGATGAATTAGAATCGAACTCATGACCTTTTCTAACTTAAAACTCAACAAAACCAATAGAATAAGGCTATTTCTTGTCTAGAAGTATAATAATTAAAGTTATTATTCCCGTTCTTCTACAAAATTTCGACACCGCTCACATAGATTTTTACGTACGCCTCTGATGATAGCATTTTTTTTTTAATATTTTCTTCATTGACACTTTTCTTCAGTAATGTTCCCACTTGAATTTCGTTTTGCACTTAAAGCTCCAATAGACTTTAGCAGTTCTTTTCGCTTTTAATTACTCTGTTCGTGTAAAGCTCATGTGCGGTTTGTTTGTTTAATGAGCGAATTGCGCTCCATCCAACTTTCATGGTCGATTATCAATAACGAGCTTAGCTGCAGAAAACTTGGCGTAACTCGTTTACAGTAAGTCAAAATTTGGCTAATAACTTGAGAAAAGAAGTTTTTTAATTTAGTTTTTATGCATCACTTTTACTTGGTATGCATTTTCAATATTTGGCTTGTAATGTGAGTGTTGTTTGTATTCATAAAAATTAAGAAAAAATTGACTCATCTAGAGACGAGCCAAATCAAGCCTTGCTCGTATAAGTTAAATTCACAATGAGCTCAAGCTTGACCTCATAGAAACATAATTGGGCGGAGCTTCAACTCGAGCTTGTTCATTAAACGAATCTTGACCAAGTTTGAACCGTCAGAGCTCAGTTTGAGCAGTTTTGTGCACAATTAAATTTTTAATCGAAAAATATGCCCTTTCTAAAAGCCTGCCGTAAGATTTTGATCTTTTGCTGACTTGTTGACTGTATGATGGAGAGCTTTATTCTGTGTGTATTGTGTACTAGCAATTTTAGTGTTGATTCTCTGAAGAATCTTATTGCTGTAGTGACATGTTTTTATTTTATTTTATTTTATTTTTTGATAAGGTAAAAGTAATAAGTACCAAGATGGTACAAAATAGTACAACAGGCAGCCAGATAACTTCTCCAGAAAGTCAATACACTGATTCTGATTTACTAAATTACTACAATTGTGTAAAGTTACAGATTATGAAGACATGTATTCTTAATTCTGATAATGTGATACCTGTTCCCTTCAAGGCAAGCCTTGTTCCCTTCCAACCATAAGGTCCACAGAATGCATAATGGAATGGTTCTCCATATCTGTTTCAGCCTTCTAGATACTCTTTGAGATTGCCAAGCTTCTATAAGACCCCTTAGTGTTTGAGGCATCACCCAAGAAATGCCACAAATGCTGAAAAATAGATCCCAGCATTGCCTAGATACTCTGCAATGGAGGAGAAGGTATTTACTGATTCCTATTCTTCTTTACAGAAGTAACATCTATTGCACAACCTGAAACCTCTTTTCTGCAAGTTATCTCGAGTCAAACAGACCTCCCAAATAGGTATCCATCCAAAGCATGCTACCTCAACTGGAGCGTTGGTTTTCCAAATCATCTTCCAAGGCCAATTAGCATCTCTGTGATTTGACTTCTCTACCTCATGCTGCAACCACTTTTCGCTGAAATTTTTTTATCCTTGCTGACAATCCACGACATTGTATCCGCCTTGCTCTGATCAATTGAAACAGATTCAATTTGGCTAGATTCTTCCAATCTAGCCAAAGCCTTTTTTCTATCCTCCTGTGATAATGCATGGGAGAAAAATCTAATTATTAACAATGTTACGATGAGC
Source organism: Nicotiana knightiana (assembly GCA_005239525.1). Taxonomy (NCBI): domain Eukaryota; kingdom Viridiplantae; phylum Streptophyta; class Magnoliopsida; order Solanales; family Solanaceae; genus Nicotiana; species Nicotiana knightiana. Next base: position 12,641 of record ML403777.1, on the reverse strand, counting down.
CCTATATATAATACATATTCTACTTCTACTACGTATATGACTTGGTCATATTCTATTCCTACTAAATATGAGACTAACACATATTTTACTCCTACTACATATGGGACTACGACTATTTACATATAACTATCTAACACTCCCCTCAAGACGGTGCATACAAATCATATGTACCGAGCTTGTTACAGATGTAACTGATACGAGGACCAATGAGGGATTTGGTAAAAATATCTGCAAGTTGATCGTTCTACATACAAGACCATAAACTCCCCCTGAGCAACAAAACCAGGTGGTTGCTGATAAACGGTTGCGGATAAGCATAAGCTGGCCGAAAGGTCGCCGGAAAAATTTGAAAATAGTGAGACTAGGCCGAATTCCACACTATAATATAGGTTCTAAAACACCACCACAAACACAGGAACTTTCTGGAAATTACTACACACGCCAAAAATCAGTGTCATGAGAAAAAAGGGTATTGTTCATGCCGGAAAAAAATAGAAGTTGTCCGAATTTGATGTAATTTATATGGGTAGGATCGGAATTACTAGACGAGTAAGTTGTCCGAAAGAAGTTCTGTAAAAAAGTGGTCGGAATGGCTCACACGCGCTGGAAAAGTTACTGTAGCTCGTCGGAACCCTAGTTCTGACGGCGCGTGGAGGCGTGTGAGGGACTTTCTCCAGGAGCAATTGACTGCTTCCGAACAATATGGTAGAGTTGGTTTATGCACAACACTTACCGATGGGGAGATAGCGCAAATCAATCTTGAGTCGTCAACCGGAAAGACGCACAGTGACTGACTTTTCGGACTGGAATTTCTGGAGTTTGGTCGGACAAGGGTTTCGGATCCAATGGTGGTACTGGTATATGCACAATACAGTACCACTGTAGGAGTGATGAACCTTGGGAACAAGACGAAGTTGCCGGAAAATTGCACGGCGACGAGATCTTTCTTCCCGGATGTCGTTGGAATGACGCACAACAATAATTCTCACTGAAGCTTTGCTACCATGTGAGAATGCACGGGAGAAAAATCTAATTATTAACAATGATACCACGAGCCCTATATATAATACATATTCTACTACTACACATGGGACTGGGACATATTGTACTCCTACTACATATAGGACTAGGATTATTTACGCATAACTATGTAACACCTCAAATTGCCCAAACACCTCCCTGTTCCATTTTTCCAGGTCACTTTTCAAAAAAAATAATCTTCTTTGCAAGAATAATATCTGGTTCACTCTGTATGTCATAAGATTTCCACCATTTATCAACAAGATCTGTAAAGCCGTCATATTCCAGCCACATATTTTCAAACATGAAGTGATCTTTTCGTTTTCTCCAATCTCCACATTCTAAGAGGATTGGACAGTGATGTGAAGTGGTTCGGAGGAGTCTCTGCTTCAAAAATCTTAAATCTTCTTACCTAAATTCTGATATTAAAAATCTGTCTAACCTGGATGCACTCTTGACTGTTTTTGCCTCTGAACCATGTAAAAGAACCCCATGAAGTGGTAGGTCAATTAAAGACAGTTCATTTATTAACTTAGAGAACTCTCTCATTGCCCTTGTGTTTCTAGCTCTTCCTCTCTTCTCCTCTTCAGTCCTGATTATATTAAAATCTCCTCCCACTGTCCATTGTTGAGACAGACCACTGATTGCTGCAAGTTGTTTCCACAAGCCTCTCCTAGCTTTCCTATCACAAGGGCCATATACCCCAGTTAATGCATATTGAATTGCTGAGTTTTCTTCTTCCAATAAAACACTAGATGATGCATCCCCATAAATTTTTCCAAGCACTTCCACCTCCTCTTATCCCAAAAAATGATAAATCCCCCACTATTTCCTTGTGCCTCCAGCTCGACCCAGTCACTCCACCTAGATCCTCCAATTTGTTTGATGCAAGCTGGAACCATCCCCTTTATTTTTGTTTCTGTTAAACACACAATATATGCATTATATTTTTGTAGAAGCAATTTTACCTTCTCTTTTGTCTGCCTTGTTGATTTCCATCATATTCTGGCATATGATTTTCATCTTCATTGTTCAATTATCAAAGCCCTCCTACCCTTGTCTCTGCCCCCTTTATCTGCACCTCTTTGGAATCCCATCCCAAACTCAAGTAGCTTCGGTTCCCTCACATTTCTTACTTGGTGAGGCAGAACTCACTGAAGAAGATGTAGAAGGTTTCTTGGGTCTTGAACTTTCAATATGCCGCAGCAGCTCCAATAGCCTGTCCCCAATTTCATCCGATTTTATTCCCTGTTGTTTGCTAATATTTGCCATGTTCCTTTTCACCCATGTCTAAGCTTCCAGTTGGTTCAATCTTTGTTGCATATTCAGCACCTCTCCTTCATACCAAGGGAGCATTAAAAGTGGTATAGCAACATCAAATTGCTCTTCGAAATTCATGATAGAATGGTCTTCCTCTCTTTCATTATGAGAATTATTGCTTGTCAGATGCTCCAAATCATCCCCCTTTGCACTTAGAATATCTTCATCATTCTGAAGATTCTCCAGACCTCTCTCTTCTTCAATCTATGTAGCATGCACTGTCAATAGCCCTTGAATTTTAAATTGTTTCATCTTGTAGTTGGTCCTCTTCCATCTCTCTTCCCCCATGGATTTTGCTTGCGCTGATATCACCTCTATCTCAAGGCTCAGTGTATCGAAGAAATTAGAGATCTCTAGATCTCTGCTGGAACGAGACTGCTGGGCTAATACATGGGTCAGCCATTCTTTGGTCTATTATCTATAAATAAAATTTTGGCCCTTCTTTGATGTGTTACCCTTTCCTTTAAATCATCTTTTGGTCCTGCCTTTCGAATTAGGTTCTTCAAAACCTTAGGCCCAATGTCATTCCCTGAAATACTAAAATTAGTATGTTAAGAGGCGTTTTACCCTTCTCTTTAATTGACATGTGCTTACCCCCAAAATTAGATTATAGGTTATTGCGCGTACCACATGCATCCAAACCCTGCTTCTCATTCATTGTCGGAACTCGAAGGCGCCGAGTCTTTCACATTAATGCATCGCTTCGAATTCTGTGGCAGTTCACAGTGTGCCTGGTTTCTTTTCTCCGATCACCATCACAGTTATTTTCCGGTCACTTTCCTCCCCCATGATGCCGATTCAACCCATAGAGGCACTTTAAAAATCAAATCATCCACTATTAGCTCCACAGTTGCCGGAAAAGATACGTTGGAGTTTCTCATGCAGATTCTCGCCCATCTTAAATGACACCTATCTCGTCTCTTCATCTATACCCTCCAAGACGATCACCAACCAGTTTAAAAATGTTTTCTGACCATGAATGAGATGGAAGACCCATTAATTTGAGCCACACTTTCTCAGACTTGGAATTTTTAGGACAGCAAATCGAAACAGGGGACCACCATTCCAGGAAGAATTCCATATTGTTGAACTTCCATTTTCCATTTTGAACCTTTCTGCTTCCAATCTCGAAGGAAATTCCAACAGAAAATATTCATCATTCACCTCTTTAACTCTTACCCCTGGCGGGATCCTCCATCTTTATTGACCCATTCTTGAATTTCCCTGTAACTTGGAGGCTTATGACTATAATATCTAAAAGAACCCAACAAACATCTGCGATGAAGTTCCACCATACTCCTTAAAGAAGTTGTTTCAATTCGAAGCTGATTCGGACCTAAAGAATCATCCTTCACAACTTTATTCTCCTCCTTTGGCCACTCTTCTACCTGTGCTATCTGGGCATAATTCCATTCGCTGTTGGGCTTTCTTGGTTCATACCTCGACGACTCCTTCTCCATAACAAAATTTTTAACTTAAACTGCAAAATCGCACCATCCTGATTCGTGGATTATTCACACTAATCTCAAGGATTATTATCATGGATTTATAGTTGCCACAACTCTGACAAATCTTCCCATCCTGTTAAAGTTCTGGAATATGCGATATGAATGCGATTGACTTTGACAATTCCAGCTTCTGCAAATGTTACATTGTCCTTCTGTTGCCGATTCCATACATTTGCATAACCTCAGATGTTGCGTCTATCAAAAGTAACTCTGTTCATTTGATTTTTCCTCCTTCCCACGATTTCATACCAGTAGTCACTGAGTTCCGAAACTTCAAAAGCTTTGGTCCCTGAAGTGCAAAAACAGACTCTTCCCAATCTAACTTGTTAACTTCCACCTTCACTTTTCTCGTCGCTGTAGAGTAGGCTTAAGTTACTCAGTGAAAAGTATTCCGTTAAAAAGAAGCAATGAACCAGGGAAGAAACAAAGAAGTCATAGAAAAAGATAGAACTCAGAAAAAGGAATGGCTAAAGAAAGAATTGAAGGAAAGTGTATGAGATTGAATTTAAGTTACTCAGTAGAGACATGTTTAACCCCTCTCCCACTCGTCGCTGTAGAGTAGGCTTAAGTTACTCAGTGAAAAGTATTCCGTTAACAAGAAGCAATGAACCAGGGAAGAAACAAAGAAGTGATAGAAAAAGATAGAACTCAGAAAAAGGAATGGCTAAAGAAAGAATTGAAGGAAAGTGTATGAGATTGAATTTAAGTTACTCAGTAGAGACATGTTTAACCCCTCTCCCACTCTTTGCATGCTTTCGCCAGTTATATATTTCTGGATATCCATTACTAATTAGTGTTACATATTTATCCAGGTTTTGCATGCTTTTGCGGCAGAAGGGGCCCATTGTACTAAAGTTCAAGAGATACTAAATGCTTCCGATGTAAGTCCAAACCCATAAACAATGGTATGCTTGTATCGTCCAGTTTGTGACTGTTTTAGAACTTTTTCAAACTCTGAGGCTTTCAACCAGCCACGTATGGAACTCAATTCTTCAATTCTGGATGTTAAGGTGTTCCTATGGACTTGTTGAGAAAGATCTTTTTCTAGAATAAGAGGAAGGGAACAGAAATTAACTTGTTGGAATAAGATGAATTTAGAAACGTTTATAACATGCTTGGCAAACCTAATAAATCTTTGAATCACATTGGAATCTTTAAGTATTTCAGCGTGCCCAGTATGGAGTGGGGCAGATTACCCCGTGGTTGCCTTCACAATAATATGCTAAATCAGACAAAGTTCCAAGGGTGGGAATGGGAGGCGTAAGAGACATTGGAATATTGCTATATCTTTGATGAATCTATTCAGGGACTGACTACTTATTCTGAAGTCATCTAAACATCCAACTGAATTTGCTTGTCTGTTAGAACATAATAAGTCTACAGTTTTTTTCTTTATCAAAATAATAAGTTTACAGTTTTACAGATTCAAATCAACTGACAAAATAGTTGGGGCAGAATTTGAATACTTTCTGCTTCATCATGGTAACTGTTCTTGAGAATTCGGTTTCTAGAATTGGATTTTCTATAGAAGAAAAGTTTACACTTTGAGTTGTTAAGATCTTGAAACAATCAAAGACACATGCTCTTTTTTTTTTTCTTATTTTGTATAAAATCTAGTTTTGTGACCTAGCCGTTAGCATAATTTTTCATAAATATCATAATGATCATCTAATTGTTTGTTCTTTTAGTGATGCTATGTTTCTTGCCGTATTCTAGATGACAATAATGCTAAATGAAAATAATAAATGCAGGTCTAGAATTGCTTAGATATCATCCCTCTCCTTGTTGGGCCGTGAGACTGAGTTGTAGTCTGGACCAACTCTTACCTATCAAAAAAGTGTTAAGACTTTGTTCTAAGTTGGACCTTCTAATGAAACCAAGATATGTTGATCATGTTTGCGAACAATCTTTAACTTGCAGGTTTGGAGTGCTTATAAGGATCAGAGACATGATCTGTTCCTCCCTTCAAATGCCCAATCTGCAGCTGCTGGAGTTGCTGGATTAATTGAGAATTCCTCCTCCAGGCTGACTTATGTTCTGACAGCTCCTCCCATGCAAACTGGTCAAGCAAAACCTCCAGTCTTGACCACATCTGATTCAAATGGCAAGCAGGATCAAGGTCCATAAAACGAAAAGTTAGTCATGACTATACAAACATCTTGTGAAGTGTTTTGGCAATAAAATATGCTGCTCTTCTCTTGTTGGCACTTGAAAGGCATGCATGGTCTAGCATCACATGAAAGGCATGCATGGTCCTCCAATAAGTGGAAGAATTAAATATAAGAAATAAAAAAAGAGTTTCATCATGCGATGCGATACCCCAATTTGTTCTGCATCTTGTGTACAGTTTCTCCCCACCCCCTTTAACTTGCTCTTATTTTGTTGTCTTTGCCGAAGAAGCCGAATTAGAAGCAGCAGGACATGGTTATCCAATATGTAAAGACAACCAAAACAGCGTGTAAATTATATTCATTTTGAAATTATTCTTGTAAAATTAGTAGAGTTGATTTTGTTGAGTTTTGGAGTCTCAATTGCTTCACTCCTGAGCTGATTTATCGAGCTTTTTAGTTGCAGCTATTTTTTGTTTATTTACTCCTTCCGCTGAGATGTCATCGGTGTAAATAAACTCCTTCAACTTCATAATTAGTTCTTTATTTGAGGTTTTACTTTTAGTGAGATAATTGTGGTTGTGGTGCATTACTTTGTGTAGCGATCAGTTTTTGTCAAATCTAATGGAGTCTTTGAATGCAGATACATTAAATAGCAATAAATTTTGTGTACATGCAAGGATGGGTGGCATTTAGATGTTATGAACTGCTTCGTGGATTGCAGATCAGTCCCTGGTGATGATAAATCTATGGGAATCCAAAAACCCAAGAAAATCATCATACAAGTTAGAATTCCAGTCTTTTCTTGGGACATTTCGCCGAGCATATATCATAAATTTTGTGCGATTGTTATCCTTTCCCATTTGGGGCCGTAACTTGGAGATTGTTGCACACTTTACATGTGTCATTCTGTTTTCACTGGCAATGGTTGATCAGAACATCAGCCCCGTAACTGTATGCTAATGATCTGAAGTTTTGACTGATCAGTCTATCTAGGTTTAACATTTTTGCTATTGATGAACTTTCAGAACTAATAATCTTAGAAGTTGAATAGCTCTGTTTTTTTTTAAGAAAAAAGAAATGTTTAACAATCTGGTAATGGTCAGAGTCTGTACTTGAGATATCCCAAAGCCGCCTGCCTTTTTCCCCTCATGTAGTGAATGTCAAAATTAGGGGTGTTTAAACCAAATCGAAAAATCGCACCAAATCGATTAAAAAATCCGACTGAGTTTGATTTGGTTTGGTTTGGTATTGAGTAAATATACCCGAACCAAACCGATATTTAAATATATAACTTTTATTAATATTTTTATGACTTTATATAGAATTTTCTTTAAAAAATATCTAGAAATATTTTTGATCCTCTCATGAGATATAATATTTAATAAAATTTATAAAGTGCATTCATTTTTATTTACTTTAAATAATGAGTTGTATCTCTTTCTTATCAAGTGTCATTGAATGCGTCAATCATCTCTACGTTCTTCTGTATTCATGATATATTAAGATTTCTTATTTTTTTTGAATTTGAAATGGTAATTCAATAATTTAAAATTAAATAAAACACATTATTTAGGTATTATATTGATTTATGTATTTAATTATTAAATTCGTTTAGCCTTGAAAATGTACATCAATGAATATTGTTAGACGATTAAGAAAATAACTATCATGTGTTACTAAAAAAATTTCTCCCATAAGGTTAAACTAATATTCATGTAACAAAAAAATCGACAAAACCAAATCAATCCAAACCGATATAGTTGGTTTAATTTGGTTTGGTTTGGTTTTTATCGAAACCAAACCAACCCGGTTCATGTACACCTCTAGTCAAAATTACTAGCAAACTTAAGTCCCCAGGTTTCACAATAGGTTCCAACGGTCTACGAGATGAAGTGGAAGTTGTGATGCACAAGGACGGACAATTTAAAGCAAACAGACTTGAATCAAGCAATTCATGACGAAATTAAAAGAGAAGCACAAAAAAATAGCATGAAATAAAATAAAGCCAACAAAGAAACTAGAGATAAACTCAATATGAACTAATATCAAGTTAATGTAGTTAAGAGTTTAGTTTACTACAAATTGGAAAGAAAGAAAAGAAAAGAAACTACAAAACTAGACATTTTTTCCAATTTTGGTCATGTTCCCAAAATGGATATTTTTTGCAAAACTGATCATTTTGCAATTACGGATTTGCAGGGCTGTGCAGGCTGGCAGTAGCTGTTCTGTGCTGTTGTTTCTCAATTAAGTGCAAAAGCAGGGGCAGTAGCTAGCCAGAACCACCTCAAAACAGTTCAGGTTCAGCAGTCCAAATTTCTGCAGGTTTTCAAGGCTGTTTCAACAGCTTTCATTAGCAGCCAAGGATCCAAACTTTAGCAACCATGCAATTAACTAGCCAATGCAGACAATCAGCTTAAATAGCACAGAATTTGCAGAGTACGACTTGTGCAGAATTGGGTGGCCTTTGAAGCTGAAACAATGCATGAACAGTGCAGAAAATAGGCTAAAACTATGCAGAAACTGGACAACAACCAGGTGCAAATGTTTCAGCAGAACAAGGCAAGAAGCTGCAGCTCAAATGTGCAGAGATTGCTACTCCAAACTGTGAAGATTCTGGTTGCCAACCAATGCAGAAATTTGGTTCACCAACAGCAGCTCAAACTTAGGTTCAAAACTCAAAAATCTCAAACTTAATCCTTTCAGTTCAGCTGTAGTTGCATTAACTACCCATCAGATGCATGAAAACATGACAAAAAAACAGGGCAATTTTTCAATTGAATATATCTCCAAACTGTCCCTAACTCCAAGAAATTCAGCACCCTCTAAATTCAGCCCCTCAAGCTACTGTTTTCCCAGCTCACATAGTGCAAAAACAGGGAAGATCTTAGGCTGCAGCTAGAAGCAGGTTGTGCAATCTGACTTTTCAGTCACCAAACCTGAAAGTACAAGAAGGAAGGGGGGTGAATTGTTGACTATTTAAAATTTAGTCAACTAACACAAGGATTAGTTGACTGACCACATAACAGAATGAAAGTAAGCAGTAAAGAGAAGTAAATTACACACAACGATTTATACTGGTTCGGTACCGTTGTGGTACTTACATCCAGTTTCCCTTGGGTTACAAGGGTTCCCTTAAGATCTTTGAACAAAGTTACAATACAGATGATTTTATCGCGTTCAGCACCAACGAACAATATCAACACTTGAGTTCAAAATAGCTGAAACAACTCTCTTTTGTGTTCTAGATCTCCCTATATTTTGAGACACTAATAACTAAGGATTACCGTATTTGAACTAAGAAGTAGACAGATTTAGAATACAATGTGTGTAGTTGCGCAGTCTTCTTCTTGAGGGATCAACCTTCTTATAGGAGAGAAAAGAGTCGTTGAGTCTTCAGCGAAATCAAAGGCACAAGATCTTTGATTAAAGGATTTGACGCAAGAGGTGCCTCTTCGAATCTTGCTCTTTGAAGAGTCCAGATTCGATTGTAACCTTCCTTGTCACAACTTGATTTAAGGAGTCGTTTACGCTTGGAGTAGTTTAGTTCACGAGCGCAGTAACTGCTGACGATCTTTATAATTTGAGAATCCATTATTGGCAATCTTAGTTCCCTTGATTGAGGACGAGTCAATCTGCTTCTCTTGATTGTCCATCAATGTAGTGACAGTATTTTCATTCTTACTTGCTATTTCGAATCTAGTAGAAATCTTGCTGAGTATCTCCATTCTTTCCTTTTTTTGTTTGTCCTGCAAATATAACATAAGATAATATTGTCATCATTGAAACTTAAACTTAAACCTATCAATCTCCCCCTTTTTGATGATGAAAAGCAAGAAGGATAAACAAAGTAATTTAAGATACGTCCCTTTTAAGGAGTTGCTCCCCCTGAGTTGTTGCGTCCCCTGAGATTATGTTGTTCCATTATGTTGTTCCCATATCTCCCCCTGAGTTGTTTACTCACATTTTCTCCCCCACTCGCACAATATGATAAATGCACCCTTTTGTGATCATTTTCCTCGCCTTTAGATAGGAAATAAACCTACCTCTGGGTCTCGCTGTATTACCTACCCACTCAAGGATTGGCTCACCCGGAAAATAAAATCTAGTTATCTTTGCTCGACAATCAACTGTGGCATAGCAAGCTGCCAACCAGTCCATGCCCATGATATCATCAAAGTCCAACATCTCTAGCTCAACTAGGGCGACTGAGGTCTAACGACCACAAACTGATACCGTACAACCTCGGTAAACCCCTCTAGCCATAATCGATTCTCCGACCGATGTATATACTGCAAAAGGATCACTTAGTATTTCAGGCACTATACCAAACTTCCCCGCGAAAAATGGGGTAATACATGATAAAGTAGATCCTGGGTCTATTAAGGTATAAGCACCGTGAGAGCAAATGGTCAACATACCTGTCACAACGTCTGGTGAGGAATCCTGGTCCTGTCAACCCGCTAACGCATAGCTACGATTCTGGTTACTACCTGAACTGAAACCTCTACCTCTACCTCTACCTCGACCTCTACCAGCTGAAGGCTAAGATTCGCACCCTGAAGGATGCACGGACATAGATGATCCTGTTGTTGAATTCGCTGGTTACGCCATACCCCCAAAATCTCTATTTGGGAAATCTCGCATCATATGCCCTAGACGTCTACATGTATAACAAGCATCAGAACCGTCTCTGCATTGTCCCAAGTGTCCTCTACCGCAGATGGCACACCGCGGCAGGAATAGCCATGTCTGCCCCGAACCTCGGTGTCGTTGTAAACTTGATGCCTGGGAGCTTTCACCTGGTCCTGACTGAGTATAGCGGTCATACTTGTAACCTTGTAGCTTAGGTGGCGGAGGTCTAGATAGCCGTTCGAAGTACTGGAGCCTGTAACTACCTTGAGACTGCTCCCGAGACCTGGAAAATCTCATCCTCTTACGCTGCCCTGAGTGGGTCCTCTCCTTACCCTACTACCGACGCCTACCCCTTTCTATATTCTGGGCAAATGCCTAAATCTGGGAGATATCCACACTATCCTGTAATGCAGCGGTGGCACATGCCTCGGTAAACTCTGGGGCCAACCCTGCTATAAACCTGTGGATTCTATCCCGTATAGTAGCAACTATGGATGGTGCATATCTGGCCAATGAGTCAAAATGGAGACTATACTCTCAAACACTCATATTGCCCTGCTTGAGGGCTAGAAACTGATCGACTCGAGCCTGTCGAATCTCTCGCGGTAAGTACTGGTCAAGGAAGGCATCCGAAAAATTCTCCCAAATAGCAGGAGGTGCATCACGTCCCTTGGACCTTTCCCATCCCTCGTACCAAAGGATGGCTTTATCTCGGAGTCGAAAAGCTGCTAGCTCAACTGCCTCTTTCTATGTGGCATGCATAACCCGAAAGATCCTGTGAAGCTGATCTATGAAATCCTGCGGGTCATCCCTCTGATATGTCCCCGTGAACTCTAGGGGACTCAAAGAAATAAATTATCGGACCCTTAAACTCCCAGATCCCTCAGAAGGTCCTGCACTAGCGGATGCCCTAGCTTGTTGTTGGGTAGCTACCAACTGTGCCAACAAATGCAACGCACTCCTTAAGTCCTGATCTGATGGAAGCGGAGGGGGAACAGAATGTGCGGTCTCCCTAGGAATCTCCTCAGGTGGCGGAGGAGCCGAAAATGGATGGGTAGGGGTCTCTCCCTGGGCCTCAAATTGGGCCCCATCTACTAGGGGACCCTGCTAGTCCCCTCACCTACTGTTGTTTCTCTCTTCTGGCTAGCCGTAGTCTTCCTAGTTACCGTCATCTGTGCATGCAAACGCCAGTACGTAAGTTTAACTCAAATATCCTATAACTCAGTGCTACATCACAATTTAGATTTGAAAGAAGGGTAACTAACTCCTAGATGCCCTGTAGTCCCCTGCTTATATAATGTGGTGCACCACACATCTATAAACAAGACTCTACTAGACACGACTTGTAGACTCCCTAGGAAAAAATAGCTCTGATACCACTTTTGCAATGCCCCGAGCCTGGGGGCGAGACTGGCACCCAGTGCCTCACCTATCCTTGCGTACCACTTGCAACTAGACCCTGAACATGTAATGTCATACTTTGGCCATGGGCCACATTACAAGATAATGTGCGATGCAAAATATAAAACTGAATGGAGACTAACGCTAGCTAAATGTCAACGTAAAGCCGGGCCGGCAAGGCCGTCATAATTACTACAACTGACAAGCCAACAAAATATACGCACAGCGCTTACAAGCCCAAAATACTGCACTAACTGACAGGATATGTCTATAAGCCTCTACTGATATATATACTGTGATCGGAACAGCACCCCAACCTACCCAACCTATCTACATATATACACAATATGGACACAAAACTTCTAGACCCGACAACTCTAAAGGACGAGGAGATTACCGCTAAAGCTGAACTTGGGCAACACCTACTGAGGAGGTCTACCCGTCTGTCTGTCTGAACCTGCACGCATGAAATGTAGCGCCCCCAGAAAAGGACGTCAGTACGAAATAATGTACTGAGTATGTAAGGCAATATACTGAAATACTAAAATCTGAAACTGAACTGATAATATAATAACTGAAAGCAACCGGGGGTCAAAGATAATCTGAAGATATGCTCACCTGCTGATACTGACTCTATTCTCTCAATATA
>ML403773.1:0-25143 GCA_005239525.1 Nicotiana knightiana | reverse complement strand
TTGAACCTTTATTTTTCTTGCAGGCTTGGACAAATGGAAGGTTAAAGAGTGTTATACACAGGGTAGTGGTGAATAAGGAAAAGCAAAGGCTATCAATGGCATATTTCTTGAATCCAACAAGCAGTGCAACAATTGAATGCCCTCCTCAGCTTATTGATCCAGTTTCCGATCCTAGAAAATATGTATATTTTACGTGGGCTGAGCTGCGATATCATCTTTTGACTACCAGGAGGGTTAGGGGAAAAGCTGTTGCCATCAATAAATTCCTTATATCTAGTTGAGACTCTAGAGTCCTTCATCATTTTCAAATCTATGGAGGCGATCTGCATTGTCGACTATGTGAATATACGTTGGTGTAAATGAAAAAGAAGTCTTGTGAAGTCTCATTGATGATGATGGTAAGATTTGAACCCAGGATATCTCTCTTTTCAAACTTTGGATACCATACTGAAGTATGTAATGGTGAATAAAATTCTTGAGTTTGTTTATTAAATAAACATCATGAGTTCAAACAGTCATAACAACGGTTCATTTGTGAACATATGGATTCAGATACACCTCTACTATTATTAGTCTTACTAGATCACTGTGCATTGCACTACTAATGTAGTCAATTCAGGAAAAACAAATCACTGTCTATTTCTGAAGCAATTCCTGAATAAATGTCACTAATGCATCTTGACACTAACTATAAATAGGCATGTATGCAGGGAAATACACATTACAAGATGAGGATCTATCGCTATAAGATCCTTAGAGAGAAAAGGATCATCCAACATTGGATAAACCACTTCTGCAATATGCTCTGGACATCGTAACTACTAGACACTAACACAATTAGGCACAAGAGCAGGCAATAAAACTTACAAGTTTAGAAGCTACCATAAGATCCTTAAAAGAGACGGATCATCCAAACATTGACAGCCACTTCTACCGGTTTCGTTCTATTTCAATGCACTTCATGATAAGAATTTGACACAGTGTCACTGCTGACATGTTAGTGGAATAGTTGTACCATATAAACCCAATGCTTACTACGGAATCAATGAAGGATCCATTTGTTGTAATATCAGGAAGATCAGAACTAATGGAGAACTTCAACCATTTCTTCTTCTCAATAAACTTAAGACATGGTTGCATCACCAACCCAATTGCAACGGCAACGAGGCTTACAACCATCACTTTGATCGGAGAGAAGGCCAAAACGACACATATGAGAATGGCTGGAGGTATACACAACAGGATTGCTCCAACAGTTCCCCCCGGTATCTTGAATGGGCGTGGTGCATTGGGGCATTTTATCCTTAACCATACAAATGCAATAAATTCCAAGATCATTCCGAAGCAATACAAGAAATTTTCTGGTGCTACTATCTCCTGAAAACTCAGCCATGAGAGAAAAACCACACCACAAGCTGAGAAGAGAATCTCAAGTAAAGGAGTTCCATAACGAGATCTCTTCACGAAGAACTTAGGGAGAATCCCCCTCTCCGCCATACCAAGTAACTAGAAAGAGTCGCTGCTCATCTCGGCTACAAACATACCCTTATTTGACATTGCACCAGCCCCTTCAATCCAAACTCTACGCCAGACTCCACCCAGCATTTTAGCATATCAGGGAATAGCCGTCAGTCCACAAGTCACGCTGGAGGGGAACAACTCCAGTACCAATCTATAAAGAGAAAAAGTAAGACAGAACGACTAGAATCACAGCATAAAACAAAGCCTTGGGCAGAGTCTTCTTTGGTTATGTACTTCTCCAACAAGAGTACTTATTGAGTCCCAATAATTCAGATTCCAGAAGAGAGTATTCAGATACAAGTTCCAACCGACACTGTGTACATCAGCCACTAACCATCTTTCAGGCCTTAATTTGGGAATCAAAATGAGCCCCATAACCACAAAAGGAAGAATTGACAAAGTACCAAGCGAAACAGCAACCCATCCAATAATAGTTAAACCTGTGTAATTCATGTAAGTGAGAACCACAGTAAGGGCCAAAACAACTATAGTTCTAGGAAGCCCACCACCTAATGCAGGGATAGCTGATTTCAAGTAATCTAAGAACATAACGGAGTAAAGCGCATTGTCAATGACTCCACTCAACCATTTCATCCAACCTTGCTGAAAACCCTAATATGGACCTAAAGCCGATGAAACCCACACAACATAACCACCATTTTCAAGGAACATGGTGCCCATTTCAGCTGTAATCAATGCCTCTGAGATACTCCATATGAATGGGAAAATCAAGAAACCAAAAGAGCAAAAAGAGGACCAGCTGCCTGCACAGTGACCTCAACACCAAAAGGACCACCAAAAACCTCATAGAAAATGAGGAAAACTGAAGGCAAAACTCAAACTTTCCTAGCATTATTTGCTCTGGGAGATGGAACCGCATTAATCCATATGTACTCTGCACCATTGAAATCTCCCATTGGAATTGCAGTTTCTTTATGAGCTGAAACCCTCAATTTCTGCATTTTCCAACAAATTTTCAAGTTAACAAAAAATAATCACATCACACATATTCATCATACTTCAACCAACAAAGCACATGAGTCATCATATACATCACTAACTAAAGCAACAAAACTACAAAAAGAAGCAATTCTTGACAATTGATAACATGGGTGAGTACAATAAATGCAATTAGACTTACCAAAATAATAGCAAACAATAAATAATGACAAAATCACATAATGGGTCGTCATAAATATATCTATACATCAGCATAAAGAGCAAAAAATTAAATCTTAAAAATGAAAAAGCTTCACATCTACCTATTGTGCATGCATCAGATCCGAGCTAAGGCAGAAGATACAAAAGTCAAATCTACAGCAAGCAGTATATTTATAATACAAAAATAAAAGATAAAGATGGAGATAGGTAAAGAGAATAAGACCATGAAAGAAAAGAAAATTCAAATGGGAAATTCCAGCATTCTTTCTCTCCAAGTAACGCAAAGCCAAAGATTTTTCAAGCAGAAGTGTTTAATGATCGAAATGAACACAGAGAGCAGTTAGATAGATCGAAGGTATCGCTCCTAACTCCTGAGTATTTATAGTGAAACCGAGAGGAACGGGGGTGGGTGGGTGTTAGTGTCACTTACGTGGCACTACACTACTCACTACACTACTGTACTAACTAAATGCCAAAGTGAAAACCCTTTTTTCTGCTATTAAACTTAGGCCTCATTTATTTTTTTAAGATTAATACGTCTGAATTTGAATACACATCTGCATATAAAGATGTATATTAAGATTAAGACATCTGAATCTGAATATACATCTGAATATACTAAGATGTGTATTAAGATCAGAATAGAAATAATTAAGACTGTTTGATTTTCAACATCTGAATGTATAAAATTTATCTTTATTTGAAAATTAATAAACATAAAATTCAAATGAAATACTAACTGATTTAATATTCTATCAATAAAATATATAATTTTTTTAAAATTTGATAGTTGTTGATGGTGATGGCTAACGGGTGAATGCCGACTAGAAGCGGTGGTTGGTGATAGTTTTGGTTGATGACGGTGGTTCATGCTAGTAGCTAGTAGTGATTGGTAGTGGTGGAGATTATGATTGAGGATGGTAGTGGTGAGTAGTGATAGTTAATATTGGCGGGTGGTGGTAGTAGTTGTGACTGAGAAAGATGGTGGGTGGGTGGGTGGTGGTAGGTTATAATAATGGGCAGTGTCGGCTGTGGTTGTTGATGGTGATGGGGTGGTCAGTTGTGGTAGTTAAGGTGGATGAGTGTTGATTGTGGGTGAGAATGATATATGGTGGTCGGAGTGGTGGGGATAGTGGGTGATGATGGTTGATAATAGTGGCGGCAATGATTGAGGATGATGGTGGCTTGGTGATGGTGGTCGTGGTGATGCTGGCGGCATTGGTAGTTGATAATGGTAGGCGGTGGCGGAAATTAATAATGAATATGTGATAGCATCTTAATGAAATTAAGTCTCTGTTATATATCTTAATCGTACAGACCTATTCAGACTCATTAAGTGATTGTGAAGTAAAAAAACAAACATACTTAATGATTAAGATCTGAATAATTAAAATTCAGACATTAAAAACAAATGCACTTAATGTCTGAGATCTGAATGATTAAGATTCAGACCTCCATTAAGTGCAAACAAATGAGGCCTTAGACTAATAGAGTGTATATAGTGTTAAAATAAAAAACTAAAAGGAACCGAGAGAAATGTGACATCAACCATTTCCCATATTATTGAGATGTTTCGGAATAAACTTTAATTTTTTAAACATTGAATCACACTCTATTCTTGGATCGCAAGCTTATATAGTCGTATGCATAGATATAAAAATATAATATTATACAAACTTACTACTACTACTACTTCAACTTGAAAATGAGACATATTTATCGCCGACCAAAGTTCACAAATCACAATTATATTACAATTTGAGTGATCAAATCAAGCTAAAAGATTCTAACTTGAACAAAATAAAATATAGTGTAAGTTTATTTTTAAATTGTTTCGGTTAAAATCATAGCAAGTAGTGTATTATCACCTTATTTATGACTTAAACTATAATGAACAAATATAATTATGTGTAAACACAAAATATTAATAAATTATTTTCTTTTTATCAAAATGTTTCCTAAACTAAGAAATAAAAAAGGAAGACAGCGATATCTATATTGGAGTTTTAAGCGAAATAAACGTGGAATGTACCCTGCTAGTCACTAAGCGATCAGAATCGGCCCACTTGTCGTAGATTAGGACAGGATTGGGCCATGAAACGGGAAACTTGGACCAATCACTCACATTCTGGAACCTAGTCCCAATTAACTATACATAAGGAGGTGTATCTTTGCAATTAAATTTTGAACCTTGAATTTGATGGTTTGGCTAAATAGGCATAATACATAAACTGGCCTTCAAACTTGGCTTCAGCTGGCAAATATATCCTTTAACTTTGGGTGTGCATAAGTAGGGACCTCAACTTGTATAAAGTTGAGCACGTAAACACAAATATTGGCGTGGCCACTGACATGACACATAAATTTTAGAGGTGTCTGGATGATAATTTTATAAGTTGAAGTGTTCAACTGACAAACTGGAGACAAGTTGAGGTGCCTACTTGTGCACAGTTGCGAAATTAGAAATTTTTTCAAGGGTATTCAAACTTGAAAGAAGTGAAAAAAAATTCCCGACAAAGGGTGTTCAATATGTGTTATAAACCTCTAAAACATAATATTTTAACTATATACACAGTACAATTTTTCGACGAAGGGTGATCAGTTGACCACCCTTGTGAGTTTCCCACTGATTGTGCACACCTAAAGTTAGAGGGCATGCTTGCCAGCTGAGGCCAAATTTGAGGGCCTGTTTATGTATTATGCCGGCGAAATAACTAGATAGCCTTAAAGTTGACACGTAACGTAAGTTAGATACTCTAATTTAGATAATGACTAGATAAACACTTTAACTTGATTGAAATGTGTCTCTTGAACTCCTCTGGATCACATGGAAACTTGCGCGCGTATCTCTGATCATGTTAGAGCGGGTGAATTTTTATTTTTGATAATCAGATTTTACAATGTATTTATATCCGTGCCCCGTATTTCATCTATATTTCTTATCTATTTTTCTAATTTTGTTTCACTCACATAGAAATAGATTGTAAAATTTAATTACCAAAAATAACAATATCATTCACGCGCTCTAACATGATCGGAGACAAACAAGCTGCCATGTGAGCCTGAGAAGCTTAGAGGACACACTTCAGCCAAGTTAAAGTGTTTATTCGGTCACTACCTAAGTTAGAGTATATGACTTACAAAACGTGTTAAGTTTGAATAGCTAAATTACTATATTCCTTAGAATCTCTTGCAAATTATAATTGTTCATCATGCTATAGTACTGTTATAAATTTCATCTTGAGAAAGTTTGCCATGAAAATATGCTGAGAGTAGGTAAGCCCAGACTATGCCATCCTAAGGTTGAAACCAATAGGCAAAGAAGCCGTTTAGGGGAGTAAACAAAGTTGAGGCGCTGTTAGGGTAACTGATTGAAGCAGAAAAGCATGGTAGTGACCAGAAAAGATGAATAAAAATAACTTATTATGCTATGATGAATAAGGATAATATGCATAGAGATTATAGGGAATATGTTTAGCAAAACAGATGACAAAATGAATACATATTTATTAGATGATGACCTTAGTTATAACATACTCATTTTACATATTCTAAAAAATATTGATAATGATACAAAAAGGATAATCTATAAAAAATTAGTTAATTTTGAAATAATAGAAATAATGAATCAAAATTGGACAGAATTAATTATATCAGATGAAATAAATATAGACTTATATGAACTAGATTTATATTCAGAACAATAATGAATCATATATACCTACAATATTGGCAACAAACTACCGACAGTATAAATTTACTATCAAACTTAATAAAAACCAATATAGAAGAATATAAAAGAACCAAAGATATAGAATACATAGAATATATATTAGAAAGCCTAAAAGAAATACTCAGATTAATACCGCTAAAAAAAGAATATTATGAAAAATCATTTAAATGATAATTAAGACAACGACCCCACCCCAAATTGGTATTAGAGCTAGTACGCAAACTAAAATACATCAGACTGTAAAAAACTAAGAAAAACAAATAAGAAATTGAACAAATTATACTCTCAATATAAATGGCTACATACCACACAGATAGAAAATAATAAATTAGAACAATTGATAGATATTATATCCAAAACTGAATATAAATATGTTCAATATCTGAAAAAACAGTATGAACAAAAACAAAAATGGCTAAAAAAATATATATATAAACTCCAACATAATCTATAATGAATAAAGAAGAATTTGCGGTAGATGAAAAAACATACGAAAATCAAGACGGATTAAGAATAAAAATAATATTTTCAAATCTATGAAGAAGATATAAAAGAATAGGAGAACAGTTATACCTAATGATAGAAAAAGAAACAGCAAGATTAGAAGATAGCCTGACAACTATGACAAGGATAATAAAAGAAAATGAAGAAATAGATAAGAAAAAAGAAATCGAAAATATAAGGTACCAAGCAAACAAAGAAGTACAACAATTAGAAGAAATTAAAAATACAAAAATTATAGCATTAGAAAAGGAATTGGCCATGTTAAAAGCACTATATGAAGAAAAACAAAAAAACAAAGATAAGGAGACAGAATTAACAGATGAAATAAATAAATTCAAACAAAAACTACAACCAGAAGAAAATATCAAAATTGAAGAAATAGATAACGATGTAGATGATCAAAAATCAGAACTAAGTGAAACAAGTGAAACCTACACAGAACTTTTAGAAAACATAGAAAAATCAAAAGACTTAGAGGTAAATACAGGAAATGTAAATATGGATGAAAAACCGAGTACATCAAGAGTAAGAATAAACCCAAGTTACTATACATTTAATTATGAACAATATGATAGACAGGATACACTATGGAAAAATAGGCTAAATAAATGGACGCCTAAAACAATATCTGAACAATATAATTTCTTAGACTTAGATTGCATAGCAGATATAAATAAAACAATACAACTATGGATTGGATATATATCAAAACAATTGGTAGATAACAAGATAGGAATAAAAGAAACACCATGATATATTGAAAGAACACTCATAGGAACAATAAAATTATGGTTACACAATTTAACAAAAGAAAGTCTAGATACCTTAAGAAGTAATAGAAAATTTGATGGTGAAACGGCAACAACAAATATGGAAATATTATACAAATATGAAATAGCCATAAGAAATGAATTTAGTAGCATGACTACAGAAATAGAAGAACAAAATAAAGATAAACTAATAAACAGAAATCTAATAACAAAACTAGCAATATGTAATATGTGTTATATAGATGAATATACTTGTGCGTTTAAAGAATATTATTATAAAGGAACATACAATGTAGAAGANTTTGATGTACTCATCCTAGATGACGTAGGTGTTTCATAAATTAACTGGTTTGGTATACTTGACGTACTTATCCTTTCTTTTACTATTTCTAAGTCCTCTTCCATATCAATTTCTTTGTAGCTATATTCATTATTATCAATAACCGTAACTATTTTCTCAAATGGATTTTCTATTTTGATTTTATTGATTTTATTTTTTGCTGCTATCTTATGTTTAGTTGTTAGAACATATCGGTTTTTACGTATAGCTGTAAATATCTTACTTCCTGGTGCTAGTTCTATTCCTGACATTTTCCAGTATAGTACTAATGATTTATCTATATTTCTATCAGTTAATGCTACTGAGTAATTAGCACTTATTATAAATTTAAATTTTTGGTATATGAGGTTTCCTTTTACTGCACTTATAATACTTTTTTCTATAGGTTGTATTATCCTATCATCTGCCAAATATATTTCTATAGGGGTATCTATTCCTTCTCTAAAACATGCTTTTATGAGTATTTCAGTTCCTCCTAAATGTACATATTTGATTGGGTTTTTTGCTTTTATGTCTTGTATTTTCTTTATTTAATATTCGTTTGTTTATTATTGGTATTTTGACTCTACATCTTGTGTATTTACAATCGATTATATGTTCCTTTTGGCTTACTACGTAATATTCTTCTTTCTGTCTTTTGAACCAATTTTTTATTGTAGGTACTTCTAATACTTTTTCTACGCTTAAATCTAACTCTTTGCCTTTTACTTGTTCAAATATATTGTTATCAAATATAATTTTTTGTTCTGCGGATTCTTCATTTTGATAATCTTCTTGTGTTATAATTTCTATTTCTTTTTCAGTCATCAGATGTTTTCATTTTCTTCGGATAACTTTTCTTCGTATAACTCTTCATTTATTTCTATTTCATCATCTGTTAATTCATATATACTATCATCACTATCTAATTCATAATCTATATATTCTATCTGCATGTATTCTTCATCATCGATTATTATTTCGGTTATTTGTTTTTTCTTTAGGTTCTTAGGTGCTCTGCAGTTTTTAGCTATATGTCCTAATTTTCCACAGTTATAACACATACATTCTGTCAGTTTCTTCTTAGGTCTATATGGTCTTTTGTGTTGATAATTTTTTACATAATATCTTTTTCTTGGTCTTTTATGTTTATATTTTTATACTTCCTCGTTCTCCATTTTCTATTATATTTACCTGTACATCCGAATTGTGGGGCTGTTTTATTTTTACAACATGCTAAATTTTTTATTAGTGTTTTTTCCATTTTTATTTTTTCCTTATATTTTTCACATATTTGTATAAACCATTGTTGTAGGAATTTTATTCTAGTTCCCAAAGTATCTGCTAATCCTGCTTCATTCCAGTCTTTTATTATTTTTGAACTAAATGGTTCGGGTAATTTTGTTTCACTTAGTTATGATTTCTCTCTACTTTCTTCTGCACTGTATGTCCCTTTATAATAATATTCTTTAAATGCACAAGTATATTCATCTATATAGCACATATTACATATCGCTAGTTTTGTTATTAGATTTCTGTTTATTATTTTATCTTTATTTTGTTCTTCTATTTCTGTAGTCATGCTACTAAATTCGTTTCTTATGGCTATCTCATATTTGTATAATATTTCCATATTTGTTGTTGCCATTTCACCATCAAATTTTCTATTACATCTTAAGGTATCTAGACTTTCTTTTGTTAAATTGTGTAACCATAGTTTTACTGTTCCTATGAGTGTCCTTTCTATATATCCCGGTGTTTCTTTTATTCCTATCTTATTATCTACCAATTGTTTTGATATATATCCTATCCATAGTTGTATTGTTTTATTTGTATCTGCTACACAATCTAAGTCTAAGAAATTATATTGTTCAGATATTGGTTTTGGTGTCCATTTATTACTTTTCCATAGTGTATCTTGTCTATCAGATTGTTCATAATTAATTGTATAGTAATTTGGGTTTATTCTTCTTGGATTTCTTACTCCTGATGTACTGGGTTTTTCATCCATATTTATATTTCCTGTATTTACTTCTAATTCTTTTGACTTTTCTATGTTTTCTAAAAGTTCTGTGTAGGTTTCACTTGTTTCACTTAGTTCTGATTTTTGGTCATCTACACCGTTATCTATTTCTTCAACTCTGAAATTTTCTTCTGGTTGTAGTTTTTGTTTGAATTTATTTATTTCATCTGTTAATTCTGTCTCCTTATCTTTGTTTTTTTGTTTTTCTTCATATAGTGCTTTTAACATGGCCAATTCCTTTTCTAATGCTATAATTTTTGTATTTTTAATTTCTTCTAATTGTTGTACTTCTTTGTTTGCTTGGTACCTAATATTTTCGATTTCTTTTTTCTTATCTATTTCTTCATTTTCTTTTATTATTCTAATCATAGCTGTCACGCTATCTTCTAATCTTGCTGTTTCTTTTTCTATCATTAGGTATAACTGTTCTCCTATTCTTTTATATCTTCTTCCTAGATTTGAAAATATTATTTTTATTCTCAATCCGTCTTGATTTTCGTATGTTTTTTCATCTACCGCAAATTCTTCTTTATTCATTATAGATTATGTTGGAGTTTATATTTTTTTTTTTAGCCATTTTTTTTTGCTCATACTGTTTTTTCAGATATTGAACATATTTATATTCTGTTTTGGATATAATATCTATTAATTGTTATAATTTATTATTTTCTATCTGTGTGGTATGTAGCCATTTATATTGAGAGTATAATTTGTTCAATTTCTTATTTGTTTTTCTTAGTTTTTTACTAGTCTGATGTATTTTAGTTTGCGTAATAGCTCTGATACCAATTTGGGGTGGGGTCGTTGTCTTAATTATCATTTAAATGATTTTTCATAATATTCTTTCTGTAGCGGAATTAATCTAAGTATTTCTTTTAGGCTTTCTAATATATATTCTATGTATTCTATATCTTTGGTTCTTTGATATTCTTCTATATTTGTTTTTATTAAGTTTGATAGTAAATTTATACTGTCGGTAGTTTCTTGCCAATATTGTAGGTATATATGATTCATTATTGTTCTGAATATAAATCTAGTTCATATAAGTCTATATTTATTTCATCTGATATAATTAATTCTGTCCAATTTTGATTCATTATTTCTATTATTTCAAAATTAACTAATTTTTTATAGATTATCCTTTTTGTATCATTATCAATATTTTTTAGAATATGTAAAATGAGTATCTTATAACTAAGGTCATCATCTAATAAATATGTATTCATTTTGTCATCTGTTTTCCTAAACATATTCCCTATAATCTCTATGCATATTATCCTTATTCATCATAGCATAATAAGTTATTTTTATTCATCTTTTCTGGTGACTACCATGCTTTTCTGCTTCAATCAGTTACCCTAACAGCGCCTCAACTTTGTTTACTCCCCTAAACGGCTTCTTTGCCTATTGGTTTCAACCTTAGGATGGCATAGTCTGGGCTTACCTACTCTCAGCATATTTTCATGGCAAACTTTCTCAAGATGAAATTTATAACAGTACTATAGCATGATGAACAATTATAATTTGCAAGAGATTCTAAGGAATATAGTAATTTAGCTATTCATAATTAAAAAATGATATACCTGTTCTTGTTTATTTTCGGTATCTCCTTTTTGTTGATTCATAGTTTTCTTGATTTTTATCTCTGTTGGTAGGTCTTCTGAATGCTCCATAGTTAGAAAAATATGTAATTATTTAGAGTTGGGAGTCGGAAGAGAGGAGTGCCGATCTTTCCCTTCTTCCTCCTTCGTTTCTCCTTATATACAAAGCAAAACAAACTTAAAAGACTTGACTACCCTTACACGTGGGTGGTCTAAATTAAAAGAAAGAAAAGATAAAGTGGTCCGTCCTTTTCTATACAGGTGGACGTTCCATATTAAAAGAAAGAAAAGTAAAGGCGGCTAACTGTTGCCTTTACGACTAAAAACTAAAATACAAACTACTTTTCTTTTACATTATTGTAAGCGGACAAATTTCTTTATATCCTTGTCAGCTTTATGTCTCTTTTGTAGATGCTTTTCCTTTATGTCGTTTTCCATATGTTTTTCATTGTCTGCCATTTTGTATGTCTTCATCTTTATCTCTTTGGTTGATATCTTGGTACGTTACTCCATTTGAACTGTGGGAATAACATTATCTTCCTAGCACTTGGGACAATTATGCTCTGGATATCTTTGTCCTATAATTTTACAGTATCTGACTAGTAATTCCATTGATATGAAATTGGGTCTTAATGCCCTAGGTGTTGGTTTTATTTCTGGATTTAGTAGACTTAATATCCACTGCTGTATTTCATCCATATCTTTTTCTCTGTATTCTCGTGAGTTAGAATATATCATTGTTTTATCTCGTGTGTAGTAGCTCCAAACTGAATTTCCATTAAGGTAATTGTTTACTAGTTCGCTCAAGATAGTAGATACGCCAATAATTCTCTTGTTAGCGTAAAAATCCGGTATCTCATCTTTTCTTATCTCTGGCTGTGTACCTATGTCCTCTGGGATGATCATTTCTCGTGTTAATAACTTGGTCATATTTGTAGTTGGATATTTGACTT
The DNA here is from genome assembly GCA_005239525.1 of Nicotiana knightiana. Classification (NCBI taxonomy): domain Eukaryota; kingdom Viridiplantae; phylum Streptophyta; class Magnoliopsida; order Solanales; family Solanaceae; genus Nicotiana; species Nicotiana knightiana. The sequence goes on along the minus strand of ML403773.1, from coordinate 12,558 downwards.
CTTTACTTGTTGATGTAGACGTGCTACTACCTGCAACTGTAGTTAAACAAACATTATGGATTTTTAGGAGTTTCCCAGCGTCTCCTTTTAGCTCTGGAAGTTTACCGTCGTCCGATTGACGTAGCTCCGTATATTTATTGTCATGCTGCTGACTTCTATATTTTTGTATCTCAGTATCGATCCTTTCTACTTTCGTAGTAAGTGATGTAAGTAGACTGAGAATAGCTTTTGTTGTGGTATCTTCATCAGTTTGTGTACCTCTTTCTTTATAAGTAGTCTGCAACAACATTCTTATTAGTACTAATTACTTCAGTTGTAAATGTAAAGTTTTGTATATTTAATACAAGCCTGCGTATTTCTTTTGTTGTAACTGAATCCTATACTTTTCTTGTGAGCCACCATTTGACTTGGGTATTATCAGTTCTTACAATAAATTTGTTATATACAATATATGGTTCAAAGGATAATAAACATTTATATATTGCAAATAATTCTTTCCTGTTAATTTTCCATTTTATTTGTGGTTCGTTATATGATCCTAAATAATATCTGCAATGATGTTCCAATTTTTTATTGTCGTATTTATATTTTAATACTCCTCCGTAGCTATGATCACTTGAGTCTGTTTCTACTATATATGTAAATTGTCTATTTTCATCCGAAAAATATAATTTTGGTAATTCTTTACACATAGCCTTAATTTTTCTTATATGTGTTTTATCTTTTTCATTAAAATGGTATTCAACATCTTTTTTCAATTTTTTCTGTAACGGTTTTAAGTTTTCTGCTAGTTTGGGTATATATTCTTTTATATGAGATTTATATAGTCTCTTTTTGATGTACTCATCCTAGATGACGTAGGTGTTTCATAAATTAACTGGTTTGGTATACTTGACGTACTTATCCTTTCTTTTACTATTTCTAAATCTTGTCCATATCAATTTCTTTGTAGCTATATTCATTATTATCAATAACCGTAAGTATTTTCTCAAATGAATTTTCTATTTTGATTTTATTGATAATATGCATAGAGATTATAGGGAATATATTTAGCAAAACAGATGACAAAATAAATACATATTTATTAGATGATGATCTTAGTTATAAGATACTCATTTTACATATTCTAAAAAATATTGATAATGATACAAAAAGGATAATCTATAAAAAATTAGTTAATTTTGAAATAATAGAAATAATGAATCAAAATTGGACAGAATTAATTATATCAGATCATATAAACATAGACCTATATGAGTTAGATTTATATTCAGAACAATAATGAATCATATATACCTACAATATTGGCAGCAAACTACCGACAGTATAAATTTACTATCAAACTTAATAAAAACCAATATAGAAGAATATCAAAGAACCAAAGATATAGAATACATAGAATATATATTAGAAAGCCTGTTATTAATCTTAGTTGNTAGATGACGTAGGTGTTTCATAAATTAACTGGTTTGGTATACTTGACGTACTTATCCTTTCTTTTACTATTTCTAAATCTTCTTCCATATCAATTTCTTTGTAGCTATATTCATTATTATCAATAACCGTAATTATTTTCTCAAATGGATTTTCTTTTCGGGATTTAGTTTCATACCGTAACTCCTCATTATATCAAAGGCCTCTTTCAGGTGGTCGATATGATCTTCTTTCCTTTTGGATTTGACCAACATATCATCCATGTATACTTCTATTGTTTTGTCGAGGTGGTCATTGAACATCTTGGTGACCAGCGTTTGATAGGTTGCTCCTGCATTTTTCAACCCAAATGGCATGACTCTACAGCAGTACGTCCCCTGATGAGTTATGAAAGTGGTCTTTTCCTGGTCCTCCTCCTCCATGAGGATTTGGTTGTATCCCGAATAGGCGTCCAGGAAGCTTAGCAGCTCGTGCCATGCCGTTGCATCGATGAGTTGGTCGATGTGTGGGAACAAAAATGAGTCCTTTGAGCATGCTTTGTTTAGGTCTGTAATCCACACACATGTGCCATTTTCCGTTTTTCTTTTTACCATGACTACGTTGGCGACCCATTGGGGGTATTTGGACTCTCTGATGGAGCCTTTGGCGAGTAGTTTCTCCACCTCTCGCGGACGACCTCGTTGATTGCAGCACTGAATTTTCTTTTTATTTGTCGTACTGGTGGGTAGAATGGGTCTACGTTCAATTTGTGTGTGGCAATGTCCTTTGGGATGCCTGGAATATCTGTGTCGCACCCCTTTTTCCTTTGCTTTCGAATTTGTCATGGTTCTTGACATTATTGGGACAACTCATTTCCTTTTGGGAAAATGGATGTAAGGAATTTTGAAGAGTCGCCACCTAACAAATTAAGGTGCGTTAGGTCACCTATTATGAGTCATTTATAACACTAATTGTATAACCAGAGATTGGGTAAGGGCTTGAAGTTACTTCAAGGGGAAGGTGTTAGGCACCCCTCGAATCCACAATTGTGGGTCCCGACCAAACTTACTTTGTGAATTAATCAAGTGCAAATAAGCAATCTAAGCACACATATGTAAACAAGTAAAGGTTTTAATAGATTACCAGTCTAAGCACACATATGTAAACAAGTAAAGGTTTTAACAGATTAGCAGTCTAAGCACACATATGTAAACAAGTAAATGTTTTAACAGATTAGCAGTCTAAGCACACATATGAAAATGGTGAAAGGGGTCCTAAACTATTTATCCTATAGGATCATATCCATGCAATGCCCGGTAATCACTCCTCATGAGGGGCTACACGTTGCATTAGCGCACAGGTCATCATATCCTTTTCTACCCATTATCCCACCCCTTAGTGGTTATATAAGCGAGTTGATTAAAGAACTCTAAGAGTGTTGTTACCCGTCCCTTCCTTGTGGTCCCGGAGGAGTTTAGGACCTCTAAATTTGGGCAGTTCTAGACAATCCTATGGTGTTTTAAAAGGGCAAAAATCTAGGCGACAAACAAATAACTTGTAGGACTTGTCAAATAAAGGGAAAAAGTTAGACGGCTCATGTTTACCTCCACATGTATATAGCAAATAAGCAGCACGTCTCAAACACAAAGTTTAGATAAATTCTTTAGAGAAATCCCAAGACAGGATATCTAGGTGAGCATTAGTACACAGAACATGCAGCACTATTTAAGAACTAAATGACAGGGTCCTAATAAGTTTACCTACTGATTTCCAAAACATGTTAGACTTAAGCAGTTTATAAACAATCAGAACACAATTTCTCATTTTTTTAAAAGGAGATTAATTACCTAAGGCTTGCCTAGGTGTGTGACTATATGCAATCTAAGTTGCAGGAACTTTTTAACAGTTTGAGATTATTCAACCTATGAGCATGCTGGATCTAGGCGATACAGATTATAAGAGGCGATTTATACCAATTTGTATTTAGAGACATGATACCTACGCGTGAGGCTGTTTTAAACCCTTTCATGGACAGTTATTTATTTAGTCGAAATATACATGATCCAAACAGATGCAAACAGATTCCCTAAAACATGGTATCTAATGCATATAGAGGATGACTATTTTTATTATGGCAGGATTATTAACCCAGTAGCAGGATCTCTAAGTGAAAGTACTTATGCAGAATTAAAGCATGGAATAGTGATATGTAGTATACTGAAGCAATAAACGTGAAGACCCTAAGAACAAGATATCTAATCCACATGTTTAACATGGTTTGAATGCAAATAAACACGTTAACCCTAGAACATGATTTCTAATGCCGATTTGCAGAGTGTAAAGCCTAAAGCATGCTTTCTACCTGATAATATTAACAATACTATACGGCTACCCTCCCATTTTCACTAGCCACCCCAATATCTGTTTACAAATAATTGTTACAGACTGGTGGTTGAATGAATTATATAACTGAAAAGGAAATTTAAACTATAGGGAGCCTGAAATAGGACCAAGGAAAACCTGGTAAGGCCATGCCTTCAGTGATCTCAAATGCCAAAGGATTTCCTAGCCAATTTCATGTCCAGGTACGTTAGAGTTCCCAAAGGACCTCAAGGATCCCGGGCAGTGCTCACACATTGACTTTCATAATAAGAACTAAGTGCAGTCTGGAAGGGCCATCTTTAGTGAGTCAGAGTTCAGAGGGATCACAAAAGGATCCCAAGGCAGTCACACACTGGAGGGGCAGAACCTAGGGACTTAAGAGTAGAGTGAGAGTGCTTGACATAGTGTTGAAAAAAAGAGGTTTTGACAAGAGAAACAATACTGAATTGATTCAAGCAGTAAAGGAGTCTTTTGAGAATGAACTGATTAGTAGCAAAACAACTTGTTAACAATGTAAGCATTTTGAGAATCCAACAAACAACCTGAATGCCTACAGAAGAAACAAATCCAGCACTAATAATAACATAGTTCACAAAGGGGTATTGGGAATTGGGGAATATAGAACACACATAGTAAAACATGTAATAGCAGAAACACAAAAACTTCTTAAGAGTTTAGAGGATTAAGGAATTGGTCATACAATCAATGGTACAGACATCAGAACAGACAAGTGAGAACGTAGTCATACTAGACATAATTAAACACAAGATCAGAATTACTTAGAGATATTAGATGACTTAGCAAAGTAGATTAATACCATAATCTAAATAAACAGATAGTCAAACAACCAAACTTGCTGACATACATGGATCAAAGTCATATTGAAGCATGCTAGAGAAAGCAACAGGAAAATCCTTAGACATGTTAATCATAACTTGAATAGGACAGAACTCATACATGCTAAGTGAAACAATGATTTAATCATACAAACTACACATTAAACAACCAAATAGTAAGCATGAGCAAGACTGAAAATCATTGAATTGAAGCAATAACACATAGAGTTTGGGTTTGAATTTGAATTAGGACATACCAGTTAGGGAGAGAAAGAACAAATTATAGAGCAGGTATAGTGAAATAACTAACCTTGGCTTACAACCGGCTAGTTCAGCAAGAGTAGCAAGTAACAAGAAAGAGCATAGTGCTTTTAAGTGTAAGAGAGAATTATTGAAATAATGTCCGTCTGTTAGTGAGAATAGGAGAGGGTATATATAGTAGTTAAGAGCAAAATAGAATAAGTCAAAGGAGATCAATCACTGAGCAGTTAAGGAAATCACTGAATCAATCCACACGACAAATCAATATAGTCTTCCCTTAATTAAGGGTAATTACCCAACGGTAAGGACTGGGATTAATTAAGGCAAGAGGTTCAAATCAGACCAAATAAAGGAATACAAAATAAAATAATCAGGGGTCTAATTAAGAAAAGAATCATGTAAAGGAATCAGTAAATATACAGGCAATCAAATAAGGTAAGAATGATGAATTAAAGTCGTAAACAGGGAACAAGCAAGACTTTGGCATACAAATCAGAGCAAATCAATCAGCCAAATTTCAAAGTGACAATGATTTATGTATATCAACCCTCATAAATAGAAAATAAACTAAGTAAAATTTCATAAGCACATAGGAATTAGCCAGAAAACTGATTCGATCCCTAATAGAGATTAGTTAGGCCAAAAATCACAAGTACTGGATTTGGCAAAGGAGAATCGTGTAAGTCAAAAATACAGAGTGAATCAATACGACTGGTAACACTTAAAGACTCCAAGTCGAAGTAAAAAATTAGAAAATCAGAGTTCCACATAAAATCGACTAGGGTTTGAGCGACCTTAGCATAAATCAGTCAAGAACACTTAATAACAAATGATTAAGCATTTAAAAATCAGAAAACCCTTTTAGAAAATGACTTATAGTAAACCCTAGTTTAGGAAAAAACGGGAAATCAGTTGGAACCAGAAAACTTTCAAGGAAAACATGTGAGATATGTTCGATTCATCTTAGATCTTTACAGATCTGAGAAGACCGAAGATAACAATTAGGGTTTTAGAAAGCATAGAAGAGATGAGAATATAGGCTTGGAAAATCATAGATTCGTAACAAAAATAAGAGAAGTTCTTACTCAAGGTTGAGCAAATAGCCTGAAACAGGTGAGAAATCAAAGGAGCAAACCAGAACCACCTAGGTCCCTTGAGATCCTCTCAAGGATCTAGGAAACGTATGAACCACAACAAGTAGGAGGCCAGTATAGGCCTGAGATGACAACGAAACACCATAGAATGGAGGTATAAGCCGGTGACGGTGCTTGAAGATTAAGGTTTAGGTGGAGAGCGTTTGAGAGAGAAGAGAGAGGGTGACAACGAGGGGAAAAGTGAAAAATGATTAGGGTTAGAGGGGGTATATGGTTTAAATAAGGCAAGGGGATCCTGGACCGTTGATAAAAAATGATCAACGACCAGGATTGGCCAAGGGGCTTTGGGCCGGGTAGATAGGGTATTGGGCCTGGGTCTTTTTTGCTGGTTGTAATGTGTTTGGCTTGTAGATTTAGGCTAAAATTGAAATTAAAAAGGATGTTTGTTAAATACCCCAAAGTAATTGAATAAAAATTAATTTGTGAAATAATTAACTAATTACAAAAGTGATTTTATGCATGGAAATGTTTTAAAATAATTATTTAGTATTTTAAAAATATAATGGACCGACTTCTGATAAAATAATGCAATAATGTATGCATGGGCTACAATTGCAAAGTTATTACAGTTATAACCAAAAAGTACCAATTTGGCTATTTATGAAATAATTTGGACCTAATAGGACCATAAATAGTAATATTTAATTAAGAAATGTTTTAAAATCATTTGTGATGTAATTTTATGATTATTTATTAAGAAAATAAAATACTGAGCAAATTAATAAAAATGTAAAATTTTTTGGAAAAATACCAATTGGTGCAAATGCATGATTTTGAAGACATATATGCAATTAAAAAATTATTTTGGTAACAATTGGGTATCAACAGCTGCCCCTCTTTACCCATAAAGAATGAAACAGTTGTTGTGTAAAGATATGATGGCCAATTTTGACCGAGCGAAACGGTTTGAGATTTGGGCCGCACTCTAGCTTCTGAGCTGCCTACATATCCCTGGTTTTACAGGAATCAGGCCATGTGTAGTTCTGGATTCATCGGCGAAATATATTGTAACGACCCAGTCGGTCGTTTTGAGAGTTAGCGCCCCGATCCCCTAATAACCGCTTCTCCCATGTCTTTTTATGTTATTGGAACTTGTCGGAGCGTTAAGTGATGAAATCCGGAGTGATTTTGGACACATAGTCCTCAAATGTGGATTTTAACCTTTGAAATCATGTCGTAGCTAGAGTTGTGTGAAGACGGATCCATAATGGAATTTCGTCAACTCTGTTAGCTTCGTTGGGTGATTTTGGGGTTAGGATTGTGTTTGGAATGTGTTTCGAGGTCGGTTGTAGATTTAGGCTTGAATTGGCGAAAGTTAAAATTTCGGAGATTTCGGACGATAGGTGAAATTTTGATATCGGACTCGGAATGGAATTTCGAAAGCGACCGCAGGTCCGTAATTCCACTTGTGACTTGTGTGCAAAATTTAAGGTCATTCATATGTGTTTTGACGTGTTTCGGCATCAGATGTGAATTCTAGAAATTTCATAAGTTCTTAGGCTTGAATCTATGCATAATTGACGATTTTGATGTTATGAGATGTGTTTTTAAGGCTCGACCAAGTTTGAACAAGGTATTAGGGTTAGTTAGTAGGTTATATTGAGGTCACGGGGGGCCTCTGGGTTGTTTCGGATGCCCAACGGGTGAATTTGGAACTTTAAGGGCAGCTGAACCATTTCTGGTTCTGTTGTCTCGCACCTGCGGTGGTTTTTCCGCAGGTGCGGACACGCAGGTGCGAAGGGGGTGCATGCAGGTGCGGACGTAGTTCAGGCTAGCCTGACTCGCAGGTGCGGAAAAATATCCGCAGATGCGGAGCCGCAGATGCGGAGCCGCACCTGCGACCCAGCCACCACAGGTGCGGCCCCAGGCCTTTTAATGAGTTTTCGCACCTGCAATTGTGTTTCCGCAGGTGCGGCACCGCAGGTGCGATCCCAAAGTCGCATGTGCGAAATACCTGGGCTGGTTATACCAAAATCCAAGGGTTTGAAATTCATAACTCCAAAATCGATTGAGAGCTCGGGATTTGGCTATTTTCAGTGGAATTTGAAGAGTAGAATCATAGGTAACATTTTGTAAACTTAATCCATCTATATATCAATAATCTTTATCAATTTCCTCAATCTAATCAATGAAATTGGATGAAAAACCATGAAATTGGGATGAAGCTTCCCCAAGTAGAAATATGTGGATTTAGGGAGATTTAGACATTGGATTTTGTTGATTCTTGTTCGAGTGAGTTCATGAGCGAACGGGTGTTCGGGAAATATAATTTTACCCGATTCCGAGACGTGGGTCTGGGGAACTTTTTGGGCGAATTTCCTAATTTTGCATATTTGCTTAGAAATAATTAGCTATTTTGTTCCCTTGAAGTGATATTTACATTATGCAATCGAATTGAATAGATTTGGGCCACCTAGAGTCGGATACTCGTGGCAAGAGCGTTGTATTAATTTGATTAGCGCAGTCAAGTGGATTGCCTAACTCTGTGTTGGAGACTTCCCCATAGGCATTTTTATACCGATTTTGTTACGTGGACGCCATGTACGTGTGGTGACGAGTGCGTACAGCAAGAGTAGCAAGTAACAAGAAAGAGGAGAGAGCTTTTAAGTGTAAGAGACAATTATTGAACTAATATCCGTATGTTAGTGAGAATAGAGAGGTTATATATAGCAGTTAAGAGCAAAATAGAATAAGGTAAAGGAGATAAATCACTCAGCAAATAAGGAAATCACTGAATCAATCCACACGCCAAAACAATAATGTCTTACCTTAATTAAGGGTAATTACCCAACGATAAGGACATGGATTAATTAAGGCAAGAGGTTCAAATTAGACCAAATAAAAGAGTACAGAATAAAATAATCAGGGGTCTAATTAAGGAAAGAATTATGTAAAGGAATCAATAAATATACAAGCAATCAAATAAGGTAAGAATAACTAATTAAAGTCGTAAACAGGGAAACATACAAGACTTAGGCATACAAATCATAGCAAATCAATCAGCCAAATTTCAAAGTGACAATAATTTATGGAAAGAATATATCAACCCCCATAAATGAAAATAAACTAAGTAAAAATTTCATAAACACGTAGGAATTAGCCGGAAAACTTATTCGAACCCTAACAGAGATTAGTTAGGGCAAAAATCATAGAGTACTGGATTTGGAAAAAGAGAATCGTGTAAGTCAAAAATACAGAGTGAATCAATATGAATGGTAACACTGAAAGACTCCAAGTCAAAGCAAAAAATTATAAAATCAGAGTTTCACATAAAATCGACTAGGGTTTGAGCGACCTTAGCATAAATTAGTCAAGAACACTTAAGAACAAACAATTAAGAATTTAAAAATTAGAAAACCCTTTGAGAAAATGACTTATAGTAAACCCTAGTTTAGGAAAACGGGAAATCAGCTGGAACCAGAAAACTTTCAAGGAAAACATGTGAGATATGTTCGATTCGTCTCAAATCTGTACATATTTGAGAAGATCAGAGATAAAAATTAGGGTTTTAGAAAGCATAGAAAAGATGAGAACATAGGCTTGGAAAATCATAGATTCGTAACAAAAATAAGAGAAGTTCTTACTCAAGATCGAGCAAACAACCTGAAATAGGCGAGAAATCAAAAGGAGCAAACCAGAACCTCCTAGATCCCTTGAGACCCTCTTAAGGATCTACGAAACTGATGAACCACAGCAAGTAGGAGGCCAGTATATGCCTGAGATGACAACGAAAAACCATAGAATGGAGGTATAAGCCGGTGACGGTGCTTGAAGATTAGGGTTTAGGTAGAGAACGTTTGAGAGAGAAGAGATAGGGTGACAGCGGGGGGAAAGGTGAAAAATGATTAGGGTTAGAGGGGGGTATATGGTTTAATTAAGGCAAGGGGATCCTAGACTGTTGATAAAAAATGATCAACGACCAGGATTGCCCAAGGGGCTTTGGGCCGAGCATATAGGGTATTAGCCCTGGGTCTTTCGGGCTGGTTTTAAGGAGTTGGGCTAGTAGAGTTAGGCTAAAATTGAAATTAAAAAGGTTGTTTGTTAAATACCCCAACGTAATTGAATAAAAATTAATTTGTGAATAATTAACTAATTACAAAAGTGNAAAGCAATAATATATGCATGGGCTACAATTGCAAAGTTATTTTAATTATAACCAAAAAGTATCAATTTGGCTATTTATGAAATAATTTGGACTTAATAGGACCATAAATAGTAATATTAACTCAAAAAATGTTTTAAAATTATTTGTGATGAAATTTTATGATTATTTATTAAAAAATAAAATACTGAGAAAATTAATAAAAATGTAAAAAATTGTGGAAAAATACCAATTGGTGCTAATGCATGATTTTGAAGACATATATGCAATTAAAAAATTATTTTGGTAAAAATCGGGTATCAACAATCTGCATGGGAGAAAGCAAATAGATTTGCATTGTCAGTTAAAAATTTGTGAAATTTACCTGGTTCAGAGAGTTTATAGCCGATGTAAGTCTTTTTGCTGAGGTCGTTTTTGTCTATTTGGACGGGGTTGAGGTATTTTACCGTTGACCCTGTGGCCTCCATGACGTCAGGGTCCTTGATGACATCTCTCTGTTCGTCGGGTTCGGGCCCCGAATTTTGTAATTGCCATGCTTTCGAGCCCGTTCCTTTTAACCGGTTGAGTGTTTGTACAGTCTTGGGCGATGCGATAACATTCTTGGGCCGTGCGTTGTTTGCCTCGAATGCTGAATATCCCCCATGGGGTAGGGAAATTTATTAGTTGATACAAGCTGGATAGGATGGCTCTCATGGTGTGTATCCAAGGTCGTCCTATGATGGAGTTATAAGTTGTGTCCTGGTTCATGATATGGAACGTTGTCTCTAGGGTGACGCCTACGGCCAAGACAGGTAGCGTTATTTCTCCTGAGGTTCGATCAACTACATTGTTTAAACCTGTCAGTGTTATGCAACATGGTACTATCTTGTTCTCGAGTCTCATTTGTGCGCGAACTCGGGGGTGGACAATACATGCTTCGCTTCCGTCGTCTACCATTATTATTTTTACATAAGTATCTAAAATTTGTAAGGTAACAACAAGAGCATCAAGGTGAGGAAAATTCAAATTCTGGGTATCTGACTTATCAAAGATGATACTATCTTCGAGGTCATCATAACGTTCATGGGTAATCGAATGCTTCATTTTACGCGTGGTGGTGAACTTCACATGATTGATTGCGGATTTTTTGCCTCCGCTGATTATCATTTGGATGGTGCGGGCGGGGGAGGGTGGCTTTTGAGGGCCTTGGTGTTGTTCTCACCCACGGACGAAGTTGGATCTTCCTCGGTTGCTCATCAATTCCTTTAGGTGTCCTTGGTTGAGCATGTTCGCCACTTCTTGTCTCAAAGATATGCAATCTTTGGTCTTGTGACTTCGCTCCTGGTGGAACTCGTAAAGGGCATTCGACTTTCTAGTGTTTGGGTCGGACTTCATCTTTTGTGGCCACTTTACCTTTGGGCTGAGATTCTCCAGTGCGTACACTATTTCTGAAGGGGAAAAACACAAAAATTATGAGTGGATAAGAGTAGAGGCATACCTCTTTCTTTTCGTTTTGTTGAGTCCCTGTATTTGGCCTGGACGACCCTTTTGTATAGCGAAGAGATGGTGGGATAGCCACTTTGACGTATAGTTGGTGCCTATCCCGGTTGGGACGTGGACCTGAGTGATCTATTCGGCTATCATTGATGCGGTCTCTTCTCGACTCTGTTTGGACTGACGTTAGCCATTGGGTTGGGCCATTGTGATCGTCGTCGTCTGCTATTACTTCGGTGCAATAAGCGTTGTGAATTTCTTCCCAAGTGGTGGGGGATATTTAATGAGCCTTCTCAACAATTTTCTGTTTGCCCTCGCCCCATTCCTGTTCAACCCATTTTGGAAGGCTGCCACAACCATCCCTTCTGATACATTTGGCAAGCTCATTCTAACTCTATTGAATCGGGCGAGGAAGTCCCGGAGTCCCTCTCCAGGTGACTGTCTAACGTTGAATATATCGTTTACTCTGGCCTTCGCCTTCTTAGCCCCAGCGTGAGCGATCATAAACTTGTCGGCCATTTCCTCGAACATTATTATTGACCATGCTGGTAGCTATGAATACCATGTTAAGGCTCCCCCCGTTAGGGTTTCGCCGAACTTCTTCAACAATATTGACGGTACATGTTCCTTTGAGAGGTCGTTTCCCTTCACCGTTATGACGTAATGAATGATGTGATCTTAGGGGTCTGTTTTGTCGTCATATATCCTCAGTTATAGTGGCATTTTGAAGGTCTTGGGTATGGTGTGCGGGGCTGACTCTTCTCTATACGGTTGTTCGACAAACCGGCCGATGTCCCGTTTAGGCAGGAGTTTTGGGGCGCCTGTTATCTTGGAGTGCTTTGTTCTCATTTTCCATTTCTTCCATCTTCTTCAATATGGCTGCTAGTGTGTCATTTCTTGCATCGACAGTAGTGTTAGTATTACCTGTTGGGCGGGG